>JAKRGL010000045.1:583599-651350 GCA_022392935.1 Ophiostoma cf. undulatum | reverse complement strand
ATAATAAATGTAACAACTTCGACTGAGCAGTCAAACCGTTAAGGAAATGACTTTTCAAAAGAACAAAATCGGTATTCTTATGTAATCTCGACTTATAGCGACCCCCACCCTTCAGACCTTCTGGTAAAATAGCGGTCTGGAACGGCAGAAATAGCAACCCAGCCTCGCGCCTACTTGTACATAATACCAAATCAGCTGCACTCGGAGCACTTCGAGAGATCCGCGTCCCACACCGTTTGATCTTCATTTTCGATGCCTTTTCACGCTTGGATTCTGTTTTCTTTGATACCCCCGTAGTTTTGTGTGGCTCGTGCTCTCACTCTCCTGAAAGCAGCTTTTGCACCCTCACCTGACCCCTCCTCGCCTCTTCCACGCCCAGCTCATCGTCATGGACGACATCGAGATGGAGGCCTACCGACTGCTCGTGGAGCCGGCACCACCGCGCCACAGCCGACCGGCATCGAAAATGAAGCCCAACACCCGGTTTCTGCGGCACATTGTGCGCAATGCCAACAATCACAACGCAGCGCTACTTGCCAAGGAGACAGCAGACTCCCAGCGACGGCTGAAAGACCTGATGCGGAATGGAAAAGATGGGGGTGACAACGAAGATGACGACGACAATAACAGCACCGAAAACACACTGTCAAAAAACCGCGACAAGTATTCCTGTGACACAAGTGGGGAAAGACCCGAAAGCTCAAAAGGCGACGACAGACATGCAAGGCATGGCCGACGAACCGACCGAGACTCAGACGACCGAGAAAGCCGCGGTGATAAGAGCAGTCGTAACCATCGCCATAAAAGCGACAGAGAAGACCGCGGTGATCGAGACAGCAAAGACGATCGAGACAGACGCCACAGATCCCACCGCTCGCACCACGACACCCACTCTCGATCCCGAGAACGCCACGAGAGACACCGCTCTTCAAAACACAGACGGCGGTCAAAATCTCCCGAGACTGCATGCGAAGGCCGCCTATCGCCCCCGAGCGAACGCCAATACCGAGACCGGTCACCTCACAGAAAGCACCGGAGCAGGCACCACGGCGAAAAGGAGTCAACTTCGCGGAGGAGCAGCGGCAGAGATAAGAGGAAGAAGGACGACGAAAGGGAAAGAAGAAGTGCACAGTATTCACGAAAAGGCAGAAGCTCTAAAAGAGCCAATTCCTCTGAGCGGTCACGGTCACGGTCGCGCTCATACTCTCGCTCCGAATCTGGCAGAGACTCTACATCAGACTCTGACCCTCTGGATGAGTTTGTCGGCCCACGCTTGGCATCAGACAGTCTACGAAAGGAAAAGGATCGTGTTCGTATGAAAGGCCGCGGCGCCTTCTCCTCGTCAGCATCCCTAGGCGGTGCCGGAAGCAGCATCGACCGCCACTTTGCTTCCGACTACGACCCGGCCAACGACGTCCAGATGCAGGAAGAGGCGCAGACCACACAAGCACAACGGCCTTCTGTCCAGCCGCGACACAGCACCACCGCCGAGGATGCACAGGCTGAGATGCAGCATGACCGCAAGCAGCTGCTGCGTGATGGGGCAGAGCGCCTCCGCGCGGCCGGGTTTACAGATAGGGAGATTGCAATCTGGGCTCGTGGTGGACGCAGAGAGGTGGCGCCCCGAGACGCAGCACCCAAAGAAGCAGCGCACACTGAAGCGGCACACACAAAGGACGAGTCCAGCACGCCTTGGGCCAAGAAGGGCTCGGCACGGGAGTGGGATCGCGGCAAGGAGGCGGGCGATGACGGTCCTGCCAAGCCACTCTGGGCGCGGTAAATATCCTTGCTTTTGACAGGAGGTATGGTTCACCATTGGGTTGTATATCATTGGGAAGCGGTGCATTCTATCAGTGGCCTGTCGATATCTTAGCAGCAGTGTGGCCTCTGCTACACATCATCAGGTATTCTTACTTTTTTTTTTTGAAATATTATTGGACAAATTGGCTTGCTTTTTGATTCGATAATGCTGCACAGGAGATCGTTTGTTCGCTCTTCCCTCTTCCCACAACTCTTTTCTCTCTCTTTTGTCGTGATCTATTCGTACACAGTGCAAGTTTTCCTGGCCACTTCATCCGGCCACTTCACCCGACTACTTCTTGGCAGCCCGAGCAGCCTCCTCCTTGCGCTTGAGCTTCTTCAGCTGCTTGTCCTCAGCCTGGGATGCCTTGGTGGCCCGTTCCATCAGCGCATTCTCCTTTTGCCATCCGTGGAGGGTGGTGTCCGGCAGAAATCCAAAGATGCGCCACTCGCTCGTCGCATAGGTCTTGGGATCCATGGTCGCCATCAGCACCAGGTTCTCCTTGACATCCTTCTCAACCACCTTGGGCGGCTTCTGCACAGCACTGCCGCCTTGCTCCCTGGCCGTCCGCGCTCTCCGACGCACATTCTTGCCCGTCGTGTCAATGTTGTTGATGCTCTTGGCCACGGGGGTCTCCTCCTCGCCTGCCTGCATCCATGTGAACCGCTGCCGGCTGCGGATCGTCACCACGGCCTGGCGCACAAACGTGTTCGTGCCGGGGATGATCACCACCTTGTGGCTCGTCACACGCGGCCGGCCCTGGTACGACAGCAGCTCCCACTTGCACTTTTGGCCGCGCGGGCGGTGTGCAATCAGCGACTCGACCTCGTCCAGGTTGGCGCGGGTCAGAATGCGGCGCAGAGTTGTCATGTCGGCCGACGCGGTAGCCTCTAGCATCTCGTAGTGCATGTTCTTGGCCAGGGGCAGCAGAGCCTTGCGGTTAGACTTGAAGCGGGCCTTACCCAGCCAGCCCTTCTTGCTCTGGATGCGCACCGAGATCTCGGCCATGAATTCGGTGAACCGGCTCTTCACGCTCGCCCAGTAGAGGGTAGCAAAGTTGGAGGGCTGTGAAACGTACAGCTTCCAGTCGGGAGGGACAAAGGTTTCTGCACCGTTAGTCTTGAATGCGGATTTGACTTGGATCTAGAGAAAAAGATGATAAACTTACGAGGAATGCGAAAGTTGACAAGGCCGTTGGCGTGGTCGATGCCCTTGGACATCTGCACCGAGGGCGACGACTCAGAGGCCTGCTTACGGGCCAGAGACGCAGACGCAGCAAAGGCCCGCCGTTGTTGGCTCTGCAGCTGCTGCTGCCGGGATATTAATGCAGACTTTACAGCCACTGTCCGATATACGCTTGCGCCGCCAACCCGGCCGAGGACCGAGGGCATCGTCGTCGACCACAGTCCCTGGCGGATAACACCCGACATTTTGATCGTTGTGTGTGCGTGTGTGTGTCCTTCTCTGCCGTGCCCCTCTCCGTATACCGTCGTAGATTGCTCCTGGGCGAGGCTGTCGTCGTACGAGTTCGCGATGCGCCGGAGCCGAGAAATCGAGTTTTTCAAACTTTGGCAGCGCCAATTGGCAGTCGAGGAGCGTCGTCGAGGTGGTCAATCTCAGTAAGCCGCGTGATTTCGTAAAGTCGTGATGTGGAGAAATCCGTCGCAAACGCTCAACGAGTGACGTTGGGTGCTGCTCTTCTTTTTTTTTTTTTTAAAATTTAAAATTGGATTTAAATTTTGTCGATGATATTTTTCCCTACTATCGAACTGGTTGATCTTTGGCGGGCAGGTCCCTGCCAGTGCTTCCTATCTGGGATTAGCAGCCTTGTCGACCTCTTTGAGCCAATAGGCGCTACGAATTTGTTTCTTCTCACTCAGAGTCACTACTACCCACTAGGAAGGCGCGACCAGCACGGTGTGGGGGAACGATGCAGGCAGGCCAGGCCTTGCATACCTACCCTCGCTGCCTTTCCATCCCAACCCCAAAGTGTGCCAAGACAGGAAAGAGGAGAGCCGAAACGAGAAGAGAAGGTGCGACCTGTCAATACTATCTTGCTTCCTTCCTCGTCGGTCCCTTCCGCGCGCCTTCCTATCCCGTCGCCTCGATCCCGGTATCACACACGTGGTCCTTCCCGTCGGCTCAACCACCGTCTCCGCTAGACTACGATTACGACGACTTCCTTCCCTATCTGCTTGTATACGCCGCCCGCAGATTTCCCCTCGACGCTCCCTCGTGCCACACCCGATATCGCCGACTGACACCCGTCTGCTCATTGGTATTCCGACTGTGCAACGATACCTGGCGCGGTATTGTGCTACCTGAAGCCGTGTTGCGTCCTTTTGACAGCTCACTCTTTCACCGGCGACAACAGACGGCACAAAGAAAGAAACATCGTGGCCAGGCCATAGCACCTTGCCAGCTCGAGATAAGGCTTCATATTCTCGACATTGGTATACTTGCAGCAGGTACTCCTCTACGGCTGGTAGGAGCCCATCTTGCTACGCCAACGATCACTATCTCTCGGGCACGGTAGTAGAGCGCAGCACGGAACAAAGCTAGCCAGTACCGGCACACTTTGTCCTTGTCGCAGGAGAGAGACGCTTGGGAAAGGAGTGAGAGGGAGTCATAAAGAGAGGACACTTGCTTGTCCCTCTTCTCCTGTCTCCCTCCTTCTATCGTCTCCTTTATCTCTTGGTATCCTCCTGTCATCCCTCGCCTCCTCGTCTACTTTCATCTCTGCAGCTCGAGTATATATCAAACATCTCTGCTCCCACCCCTCGCCTCTCCTCAGATATGTCCCCGCCATCTGGCTCAGGCCCGCCTCCGTATACATCGTCTCCTGGCCCCGTCTCAGCACTGTCATCTTCGGCATCCGCCTCACATTCGCACTCGAATTCGTCGACTCCCACACAGCGCAAAACGGTGCGCTTTCAAAACGACAATGACGAGGGGCCACCAGTACGGCGCAGTAGCAAGTGTGCAAGTGCCAGTTCGGGCACAACGGCAACGATTGCCAGCCACAGGGATCGAGACTCCCGCGTGCATCCTGTAGCATCGCCCGTGCTCGGCAGCTCTACCAGCAGCAGCAATATTAGCAGCAACAAGAGCAGTCCAGGCAACAACCCAGCCATCCCTGGCAACCCCATTCTGAGAAATAACCCTTTCCCAAATATACCCTACTTTCCGTTCTATGGAAACACCTTTGGGGCCAGTGTGTCAGGTATACCAACTGCCAGCCCACCGAGCTATGAAGGTGACAGCTCCAGCCATGCAAACAGCAGCTCTACTCCCGTAGTTGCCCATAGCGGCAACACGAGCCATATCAACAGCAACGCCCCTGGCGGGGGCGGCGGCAGCAGCGGCGGCCCTGCCAGTGGCAGTAATTCTACTACTAACAGCACTGGGCACAGCAAAGACGACGACAGTAACGTCGTTCGGCCAAGCTTGCTGCAGCCCCGTGTGGCTGTTGTGCTGGGCCTCCCACGGATATGGCACCTGCCACTCTTCGTATCGCGGCTGCTGTCAGTATGCCCGGCCATCTGGTGGAGCCTGGGTATCTTCATCCGGCTCATCACCCAGCTGCATGCACTAGCCGTGACACGCGACGAGGCCATGGAGGCTGACGCTGCCGGGCTCGCCATCCATGACCGGGGCACTGGCCTGTCTCTCGAAAGCAGGCTAAAGCTGACCGAAACCGCTCTCGCCATGATCTGGTGCAGCGCCTCGGCTTACCTGTCGTTCTTCTTTACCGACTGCCTCATGTCACGCTGGCTCCTCAACTACACCGCCCAGGCCACAATTGTGCGCCTGCTGGCCATCAATGCTCTCAACGGGTATCTGACGTCATGGGTGATCTACCTCATGGGCAGCGGCGGCGACTCGCGGCTGCTGCTTCCTGCATGGGTGGCCATTGCGGCCATCCTCACGACGCTCTACCATGTGACGCAGCACAAAATCAACATCCGCAAAGAGACGTCGATTTCCATCAGTGTGTTCTCGTTTGCCAGTTTCATCAGCATGGCGGCCCTACTAGCGCAGCTTTACTGGGACCGGCCCGAGTACGTGGACGTGCCGGTAGTGGCTCTGACGCGGCGTGTATGTACCGAGGCTGTGCGTATAGCCGGCAATCTGTTTGATATCGGCAACATCACCATGGATCTATAGACGGCGTTTCTTTCGTATTATTCTATCATATTTACCTTTCTCTTTACATTAATTTCCATACTACTTTCATCATATCATTTACGGTATCCTTGTGGACTGTTTCTTTACTGAAACTTGAATACATTCACTCATGGACATCATCACATAAGAAACACATCAAAGGGTTTTGATTGAGGTTATCGAATGAATGCTTGCGTCCTGGGAACTCAGCACAAATTCGGCCTCTTGTATTTATAGATGCAACTACCGCCTTCTTGACTCATTGAGTGAGACCAAACTAAATAGTCTCGAGATACCCAAGGTAACACGGGGTAGCTACAGTACGATGATACATTCCAAAGCCGAGAATCTCCTCCACCCCCTGCTGGTGTACGATTGCAAAGCAAATGCGTGGGCTAGACACACGACGGGCGAACAAGTTTCCAAGTTTCCAAGTGCTCTCGTGCGTCCGTCACTTATTTGGCCCGGGGTGATTGAAGATTGTTGGTCGTCTAGAAGACGACGGGGCGCTTGGTGGGGATTGCATTGCCCTCGGCATCGTCATTCGCGTTGGTGGGCTGCACGGACGACGAGACGGCGGGGTCGAATGCGCCAGTGCTAGTATCGGCATCGCTGTTCTCGCGGCCGATGATATAGGCGCGAGGGTTCAAGGGCTGGAAGGGGCGGCCAGAAGCACGAGCACGGATGTAGATGTAGGCCATGCGTGCAAGGAACGAGGCCAGACCAAAGAGCAGGCCGCCGACAGGGGCAGCAACAAAGGCACCAAATGCACCCCAGTCGCCCTCGTAGAGACCCTGCTCCAGCAGGAGAAGCTCAGCACCAGACTGGGCAGAGCCGTAGTAGATGGTGCCAAAGATGAACACGGTCATGAGACCTCCCAGGCCACCGATGATGACATCAGTACCATTCCACAGGGGGGAGCGGTTGGAGAGGCCAATGATGAGCACGGGAATGGTCGACGCAGACACGAGATCAGAAATGAGGTAGATCTGCAGAATGCTAGGCGCCTTGAGAGCCAAGACGACAATGGGGATGATGATGAGGACAACACCACAACGGATCCACTTTGTGCTCAGGCGATTGCTGAAGATATCGTTGGAGGCGGACGAGATCATGGCGCTCTGGAGCGAGTCAAAGGCAGCAGTCGACAGGCTGACAGACATGACAAGCACAATGCCGATGACCCAGTTGGGCAGCTGCTCGAGGAGCAGGAAGAAAGCCACGCTGCTGTCGGCATCGGGGTCGTTCATGTCGTAAGCGCCAGACCAGACCGCCACGAGGCCACCGCAGCCAACGAGAGTCAGGATGATCAGGATAGCAAATGCAGCCATGGAAACACCGAGCCAGAGATCCTTGTCGGTGCGCGAAGCAAATGTGCGCAGCCAAAAGTTGGACAGGAAAAAGTCGTTTGTCAGAATGGCGACGGGAAGAATGTACAGCAGCTGCCAGCCAAGAAGGTTACCCTTGAGCAGGCCGGAGTCAATTACCTCTTGGCGGTCAATGTGCGTCTTGGTACCGACGGTGATGGTGGCAATGACGATCATGCCGAGGACAATGGCGCCCTGGATGTTGTCCGTGATAAAAGAGATGCGGAAACCACCGACGGCAGTGTAGATGGTAGTGACGGCGCACTCCACAATGACAACCGGAAGGCCATCGAGGCCGGTCAAAGTGTTGACAACCTGGCCAATGGCTGACAGCTCAGCGACCATGTACAGGAAAAGCGTGGCCAGGGTCAGGAAGCCGAGGAAGGTTGCGGCGGGAAGGCCATAACGTTGGCGCGTCCACTCGGTCAGAACAAAGCCCTCAGGGCACTTGCGGCGGATGATGGGGCCGAGGGCGGAAAAGACGAACAGCGGCAGGGCGGAGGACAGAGCGTAGACGAGAACACCCTGGAGGCCGGAAATGACCGCCAGCTGGGGGTACGAGAACAGAATCCCGGAACCGAGAGCTACCTAGTCAGCGACCCGAATGGGGAATGGGCAGGAAGATGTGTTATGGCATTAGTAGACGGGGTGAGGAAGAGG
This sequence comes from Ophiostoma cf. undulatum, assembly GCA_022392935.1. Classification (NCBI taxonomy): domain Eukaryota; kingdom Fungi; phylum Ascomycota; class Sordariomycetes; order Ophiostomatales; family Ophiostomataceae; genus Ophiostoma; species Ophiostoma cf. undulatum. The sequence continues at coordinate 643,355 of JAKRGL010000045.1, read as the reverse complement.
CAAGCAAGGCACCTCTTGGAAGAGGAGGGGAAGGGGGGAGGGGATGAGCGAAAGTGCGACAAGGGAGGTGAAGGGCATGGTGAGAGGATGGAAGGATTTGGAAGAGCGGCAGCACTTTCCCCACGCAAGCATTATCTTGATCGAGTAATTACGGTACTGTCTCAGCTTCGTCGCATCACGGAAGAGGTGCCAGACAGATGCAGAACAGCCAGTCTGGGGTTCCCCTTCTGTAGATGGACTCGGCGCCCGTAGTGAGCCGCAGTTCCCCAGTCCGACGACGGTCCTCGGTGCCCCGGATGGAAGAGCAGGTCGGGCCAGTTGTCGAGCCGGGAAACAGAGAGACACAATGTGAGTATTACACGAACGAACCTGTGACATGTATATGTCTGCTGTTGATGTCATGTTGATGTTGGTTATCGGTTTGGCGGTGCATCACACCCCACTGCCAACTCCATATTCCAGGTAGTTGGGTGGGCGGACGCGGCACGGGAGCCATGACTGCATCAACCGGCAAGCTTGAGCCGGAGGGCGAACCGCGCCGTTTCGGAGGCTCCGTTTCACGGGAGCAGACTCGCGATGACAGCCGCGGCCACACGCTTGCGTTTGCGTGTCTGCAGCCAGTGCAGAACAACGCAGCCACGCATTCGTCGAGTCGACTTGCCTAAGGGGGAGAGACCTGCCCTGCCTGCATGTGGGAATTGTCCAGCAATATACCCACTGCACAAGTCCCCCCTGGGATGCTATACTGCTGCTGCTACTGCCACCGCTCTTCAATGGGGCACTCAAGTCATCTTCAGCAGATGGCGGCCTCCCAAGCACTCACCAGAGGCTAGAAAGTTCAATGCAAGCGGCACAGCTGTATACTCCCAAAACCCCCCCAAAGCAGGTAAGCGGTGGTTAGTTCAAGTGGTCTTTTGGAGTTCATTTCGAGTCCTTTGAAGCCCGAGCTAGCTCAGCGTACAACAGCAGCTGCCGATGCACACTGGGCAGAGAAAAGGGGCGAGTCTCTGAATCGGGGAGAAAAAGTACCCGTCTGCGTTCTGTTGCCGGACAGAAAGTCGGTGGCCTTGCCGGTCTGCTTGCGCAGGCGCCAGGCGATGCCAGTGCCGATCACACTTGCTGGGTTAGAAACTATTCCACGACATGACAACGGATTGCTTATAGTTCCAGTCCTGTCTCACAGAAAGGCGCCCAGCGTAAGGTAGATGATGGCATTGGATGCCTGGGTCGAAGGCTGGCCCATTGTCGCGTTGTGGTGATTGTGTTGGCGATGTTGGCGGTGCGGAATTAAGCGGCGCGAGTTGATGCGGTGCAGTAACGAAGAAAAATACGGAGAATAAAACGAAAATAAAGCTCGAACGACAGCGAGGTTGTCGAAATACCGTCTGAAATAGAGACGCGTTGGATGCCGATGAAAACTCTGTTGAGACAATAGGGAGCGGCTTGGGAAAGTGGGTTTTCTGATTTTCCTCGAGGAAGGTGCACTGTCACGTTGTCACGCCGTCTGCATGTGGCGGCCGCATGTCGGAGGGGCGCTTGCCGGTTGTAAACGTCGGCAGCCGCGAGCTACCTCAAAGAGGGAAGGTCCGGGTGGGTAAGCAAATTTACAAGGCACCTGACTCTATATTACGTAATGTCTCTGGACGGGGGAAAGCAATGTTCATCGGGCAAGAGCCGTTTTGTAGAGAGCATTATGGAAGTTGCTGCAGCGTATTACTTTGACATAGTTAGCAAGAGCCGAGCGAGTCTGACGGCGTCTCACGCGCCGTGGTTGTTTTCTTTGGTAAGGTTTTTGGTTATTGATGAGTACATTTCATGAGTAAAACTTGTCTCTGTTTTTTTTTATAAAAAGAGGGGATGAAAAAGAAGAGAGAAAGAGAGAAAGAAGGGGAGAGAGGAAGGGGGGGAAATAACAAAAGAAACGAAAAAAAAGAAACGAAAAAAAAGAAACGAAAAAAAAGAAAAGAAAAAAGAGGAAAGAAAGAAAGAAAGAAACTTAAATAGCCATAAACAGCAGAAAGAGATACAAAATAAAAAAAACATCAAACATCACGCCCTTGTTTGAAATGCTTTCAAGTATTAAAAAATACAAAATTAATAAAAATTGAATATAAAAACATCCTCAGCTTGGCTTCTCCGTGCCGCCATAGTGATCTTCTGGCTGACAGCCAGCCCCTGCATAAATATCAGATTAAGTGTGGCTTGGTTCCTCGGTGTCCGTCTTTATCTTGCTTATTCGGTAGTCTTTTACTTTCCTACAGTCTAAGCCGGCCAACCAAACCACAAAATTTGTTTACCCGAGACGGTGTCGGTGACGATGAGCCTCGATATCGCGGCTGGATCCGCCCTGGATTATGCCTTTTATGCCTTTTATATCTTTTATATCTTTTATGTCCTGTGCCGGCTGCCACGAGGCAAACCGATAAGCCCGTCAGATTAGCCGTCCGCCGCGCCCGGCTGTTGCTGTTGGGGAATATCCAAGCTGAAGGTAGTTCAGTCTTGCTGTCAGCCTCGTGCACGTCCCCATGTTCGGTCTATCGTCAATAACCACAAGTGATGCGGTATGCGAGTGTCAGCCTGTTTAACAAGACCGAAACCGCTGTCTCGCTGGAGCAAGTCGGCCGAGATCCCATCCAACGAGGCTGCTCTCACCGAGGTCCGGAACGGGACCAACGGGCCAACGGGCCAACGGGGTGAGTCGGACGCTTTAACATTTAACATTTGATATTTGTTACTAGTCGTTTCTCGGACAGGCCAAACTATCGTTCATCCGCAGCCATCCGAACTTTGGCGTGGATATCCCGACAAGGCATACCGCCTGGTCTGCCGTTATGCCATACCCCATCTCTCAACATGATCAATGACACTCATCTCCCAATAGCACGACATGGTTAACCGGCCTGTGTTGGTTCGTTCCGTTGCTGGAGCTGGTGCCGGTGGTGGTGCTTCCCCCTCTATACGAGGAATACGAAGTCCACAGCCAAGACCGAGTGCCGGTGCTGATCCTTCGTGTTGTTTCTCTGCTCTGCAACCAAGTCTGAACTTCCTGTAGGCTTTGGGCTTTATTGGCTTTTGCTCCACGGTCCTTCTTAACGTCTCACTCCTAGCACAATACCGTTGGTCTTCTTGGCTCCCAGAGGACAAAGCCTCTGCTGCCGCAACACCATAGTTTGGCTTGCTTAGTCTCACAGTGAGGCTGAACTGCTTGACTACTTTAATATACACTGCTGTGCCAGCTAGGTGATGCTTATTGTCCGCGTATCGTCCGTGAGACAGTCTCAGGCTGGCAATATCCCGACTTGTCAAAGAATGATGCCCTGCTCTAGGACGCAGACCCAAGAACCCGGGGACTCGAGAACTCTGACATACTTTTGCTGTACAAGGTTAAGATAAAACTCCGCCTCTTTATACGAGAATGAAGCTATATATATATTAAAAAGCCGATGGTGTGTAGATGTGGCCTGGATATGATTTAGAGCGAGAACTGGCATCTTGTAAGATTTATTTTATATGCCTTGTGTACAAGTTCTCTTCTCTGTTATTATTTTATCTGATTTTATTCTTTGTATCATCTTTCCGAATTCCTCTTTTATTTGCCCTGCATCTATCGTTATATTTAATACACCCCTTCGACATCGCGCATCATACTGCCACATCGAAACCAAGAGACGACCACCGGTGCATCGGACAACCAGATATATATCACCAGGACCGTGCTCGGTTGTCAGAACTCGGCGAAGAAGAAGGCCTCGGCGAAGAAGATATTTTAGAATATCTTGACTCTTGCATAGAACGCAAAGAGCCTCGCGTGGATAGGCAAGCCTTGTTTATCTCTAGGCAGTCTGCCTTCGACCATCGCCAGACACGAGAGAGCCTGGCCACGACACACGGCAGCAGAAGATCCAAAGACGCAGAGACTCAGACAGCATATAAACTCGTCGTTTGGCCAGGATGAGCTCCCATTGTGCCCCATCACCATCTGCTCTATCGTCTTTATCAACGCCCCCGTCATCACCACCATACACGCCGCCGCCGACTGCCGCCATGACCCTCGACAAGGACAAGCTCGCCCACGAGATGTCGACGCTGCCCCTGTCTGCAATATCAACCAGCATTGCTGCAAGCTCGACCTCGACGGCGGCAGCCACCAGCTCTTCCCTGGCCAACAGCACCACCAACTACTCGGTGCAGACCCAGTATGTTTTTGCTTATATGCCCATTGCTCATCGCTCCTCGCTCCTATGCTGCTACGCTTACGCTGTCCTATACATACTAACGGCCAGGCCATCGTCGGCTACCAACCCAGGCTTCCTAGGCAAGGTCATTACCGGGGCAGTCAACAATGTCCTGTCCAACTCTCGCCGAGACTGAGCAGCTCACAGATGCAGTGGTTGGTGTTTGCACTAGCTTTGCAGCTTTGCAGCTTCAGCACTGTAATACAGTAGGAAAGCTGATGTTTGGTATTTTTCTCATCATTTTGCATTGTCATTTTGGTTTGCCATTCTGATTTGTCGAGCCATTGCCGCTTCTCTCATTCTTCTCTCTCATGCCGCATACATACTGCATGCCGGGGCAGATGTTATAATTTTTTTTGCATTTGTTGTTCGTGTCCTGTCGTTCGGTATTCCTTCATGTAAATAAAAAGAATAGAGAATCCCCGAGCCATATTTTGTTTTTGTGTATGTGTGTGTGTGTGTTACATAAACCCAAGACCAAACCGTCGATACCGTGAACCAGCCTTGCAATTTACTTTTTTTTTTGTGTGTAATATGCACTGGACTGCATCATCAACGCATCAACATGCAACAAACAATTCCGCCGTGCTCTCCAGCATTTTTTGGTAAAAGACGCAAGAAAAGAGAAAGAGAGAATAGAGAGAGAGAACTCATGGTTCAGAGACAAGAACAGGTTTAAGCGCTCCGTGCGCCGGCGGGTGTGCCGACCCGGAAGCCGTTCTTGAACCGCCGGGCAACGGTGGACAGGTACCGGGTGCGGCCGGTACCGGTGGTCTTTCTCCGCTTGGCCTTCTCGGACCAGTTGTCTGTTGGTTTGTTAGGGCCAGCCCTTTTCAAGATGAGTAGAGACGAGAACGGAATAAAGAGTTACTCACACTTCCGGACCTTGGCGGCGGGGTAGCCGCAGGTCGAGCACTCGTGCTTCTGGACGTGCATGGAGCGGCGACCGCAACGACGGCACAGAACGTGCGTCTTGTTGTGGCGCTTACCGAAACTGGAGGTACCCTTGGCTGTTGTTGGTCAGTAATTTGGTCTTTCGTTCAGCGCTCTTCGTTGCAGCATTTCGGCCATGCAACGATCATTCCCGTCCGTTGATTCTGCCGTGCCATCTGTTCGTGCCGAGCGTTGTTGCGGTCTGCAATCTCTGGTGTCGAGTTGTTGAGCTGTTGTCGAGCCGTTCTGTAGGCTGGGGATAGATTCTGTCTACTGCCTCCGGTGGCTATCTCATGGCTTATCCTCCTCATGGCTGTTGTCGAGTACCTGTCGACTTTCGATTGTCGACTGTGAGAGCGTGCTGTTCCTGATGGCTGCCGTGTCGCGCGTTTCCATTCGAGCCTGAAAATCACCGAATATCGCGTTGTTCGCGGTAAACTGTGCGCAAGAGCGTATCAATAGCCGTCGTATTCCCAGCCAGAGTGAAGTCGAGCCAGAGCCAAGCCGCCTTCGAATCCAGGCCAATCCGATATCGTGTCGTCGAGCATTTTAGCATGCGTTGCCGTTCCGGGAGATAGACTGCATTAGGGGCGAGTAGGCGGCAAATACAGAGATGCGGGAGCGGAAGAACCAAGTCGGACGGTAAATGATCGTGTTTGCGGTCGTGATTCATGCGATCTTCATAAATAACAAAAAACGTACTCATTTTGGATGATTGTCTAGTTGTCGATGGTCAGTCAGAGGTTCAGCTTGAAGCAGACGTCGGTGATCGATTGTCGCCGAAATAAAAATCGAATTCGAGACCGGTTGTCGTGATTGGGGACAGGATGGAAACACACCTTTAGACAAATTGATGGGCGTGGTTGTCGATAGATGGTGGTTGATGACTGGATGTGGGAGGGGGGAGGAGGAGAGAATGTCAAAATCCTAGGTCTTCGCCTTTTTTCCTACAACAGAGAATTTTTTCGTTCTTTCCATTCTTTTGGGCATTTGGGTAGGGCCGCCCGCACACAAGCGCCCAGAGAGAGACCGGCGACGCTGGGGGAGACTATCCCGGAAAAACCTCTGGACCCACCTGCCTCTTTGAATTTTGACCTCGAGGGTGATTTGGGTGAGTAGGGCACATTTCGGACAAACCTCGAACCCCACCTTTCTCTCAGACACCAGTCATTAATCCCGGTCACACATGCAATCACGTGAAAATGAAACCCACGTGATTACATAATCAACCTACCAGGCATACAGCTTCATCACGACGTCATCAGCCAGTCAGCGTTTGCAATGTCACTCAGATATCATCTGAACATCTAAACATAAACAAGTCAAATAATAACAAAACGGCCTGCACCAAGATAGCGCCACATCAGACTATCAACGTTATATACCCAAACGCCCCCCCTCTGATTTATCCATTGCCATCAAAGATCAAATAACCCAAGCAAACCATTCTCGCCTCTCACGGCTTCAACTGCCATAAAGCCCAACAAGAAACCAAAGAAACCAAACCGTGCTATCTACCGGTATGTGTGGATGGTGGTGATGGCGCGGCCGTTGACTCCGAGCCGGTACACACAGGCTTCTTCGCGATACTCAAAGTCCTCTCGTGGCGGCTCATAGTCCTTGCGGTAGATGAAGCGGGCAATGCCGTCAAAGTCTGGCCGTTCAGGGCCGGGACTGCGCACAATGACGGTCATGTCTGCGTCCTCGGTCATGTAGTAGACGCCGTTGACGGCGGCCATGGAGGCCGGGAAGGCGACGGGGTTGGGGTCGCGGATGTTGGGCAGGCGCAGGGCAATGGAGACGATGGCGTGGTGGAACTGGTAGCTTGCGCCCTGGACCATGCACACCCACTTCTCCATGCGGTAGTCGTCGCCCTCAAAGACAGGCGTAACAAACTCGGGCTCGTCGAGCAACAGGATGGCACGCTTGTGGGTGAACTTGAGCTTGTCGGCCTCGTACATGAGCAGGCGCAGCGCAGCTACGAGGGACAGCGACGGCGGCGTCGGCGGCACGGTGGTGTTGTCGCCAAAGATGCGCGTGTACATGTTGCCAAAGACGCGCACATGGCCGCGGTTCTCAAGATCCCGGAGGTCGATGCCCATGGGCGCGACGGCGCTGGCAAAGTGGTCAAAGTCGTGCTTGAGCGAGAAGATGGCGACGCCGAGCTCGCTCTTGGTGGCCGGGTCGACGCCGTCATCGTGAGCGCCGATGAGGAAGCGGTCCGTGTTGATGCGGGCATTGGCCATGTCGGCAACAGTGTCGTCACACAGGCGCAGCCACTGGGCCAGCAGGCGGGCAATCAGCCAGCCGGTGCCCATGTGCTCGATGGTCTGGACAGTGAGCATCTTGGCCGACATGGCGGCCTCAAAGTGCTTGTCCATGCGGTCGGGGACAACGGGGTCTGCCATTGTAGATGTTGTAGTCGATGAATTGATGACCCGTGGGGTGTTGGATGTGAGATGTGAGGGGAGAGTGAGGTGAGAGTGAGGTGAGAGTGAGGTGAGATGTGAGGTTAGATGCTAGGTGTAGATGAGTGGTGTCGTCCTGGGGGGAGTAAGGCGGGTATAAGTAGATAGATGGATGCGATAAAGAAGTCGGCGAGGTGGTCTGAGATATGAGATGTGATCTAGTCCGAGGCAGATGCACGGGGGGAGGCTCAGCGAGTGAACGAGAAACAATGAGTGAGAAGAGAGGATAATAAGAATGAGAAGAGGATGGGTATGAGAATGAGAATGAGAATCAGACACTCAAGATACTCAACAGTGACAATGTTTCGCAGACGTGGAGGCGGCTGCGGGGAGAATGCAATTTTTATACTTTTCACACCCTTGCTTCACGGGAAGCGAGTCTAGACGACGGGGGTTGTTGTTTGTATTTGATATTGCAGATGCAGACTGCAGATGTTCAAAGCGCGCGGAGATAAGTGTTGCTGTCTTCTGCTTGCTGCAATGTGGTACGCAGGGGGCGGCGGCTTGGAGGAGAGGCGAGGAGGAGAGGAGGAAGAGAGGAAGAGAGGAAGAGAGGAAGAGAGGAAGAGAGGGAGGAGGAGGAGGAGGAGGGTGTGCAGGCTGCAGGCTAGACTGTAGAGCAAGCCACCAACCAGCAGCACAATCCTGTGATGAAACAACGGGCGAATGAGTGCGAGCGACCGCGCGAAGGTGCAGAGACAGACCAGAGACAGAACGACGTACAGGCTGGATGGAGGCTGGACAGGGTGACTAAGGCCGATCTCTACATACTATGTTAGTATGAAAACAGGAAAGAGGTGCAATAGGAAAGTGGGGCAAGACTGCACCTTTCCTCTAGCGTTTGTCAGCCCGCAGGTGTTGGTGCACTGCAGCCATGCTATCACCAATGTACTATGTACATACATTTGATCGTTTCTACTCCGTAGGAACGCTACAGACAGACTGCTATCATCATGCGTATGCTAATCCTGATGATCGACGCCCGTGGGCTGTTCGCTTGAAGATCTACTCTCCACTGGGAGGAGGGCTCAAGGCGTCGACGAGACAGTACGCGTATATGATATTGTGCAAAGAATGGGGGCGTTCTCAGATAGACCGATGAAGGCCATACCCAGTACATCACTTTGCAACCAGGGAGATGCCAAGGTGCGGCACCCTTGTGAGCTGGCGTGAGATGGAGGGCGGGATGCCAGCCATTGCGCGAGCGATGCCAGCCAACCAGGATCTCTTTTGTAGTATGTAGACAGAGTATTTAGTACATAGTTGGGTTATGCAGCAGAATAATGCACGGCACAAATCTACAAGTGCAAGAAGGAGAAGCTGTCAGAACATCTGGATCCTGCAGTACTCTACGTACGCGTGCTGCAAAGCTGGTCGCCGAGGACAGTCGCCGAAGGTCGAGCGAGTCCCCGAGGAGCACATATTACTAGGGATCGGGGACCAGAGGATAAGAAAGGGGTGGCGATGTCTGACGTCCGGGCATCTGAGAGGTGACGGGGGAGAGTGGACGGCGACTACAAGGGGGGGACAACACACCAACAGCCATCAATCATTGCTACTCTGGAAATGATTGACTTGGGGCTGAACATGTGCATTTCTGCAGGGCGGGAGCAAACAGAGTGAAGGTAGCAAGAAACAGTTGATAAAGAGAAAAGAAAAAAAGGAGGATAAAGAAAAAGAAAAGAAAGAAGGAGACGAGACGAGAAGACAGTAAATTACCAACGGCGGAAAATAACTGCAGGTTAATAAGTTAAAACGGAGAGAAAAGAGAGAAGAAAAGAGAGAAGAAAAGAGAGGAGAAAAGAGAGGAGAAAAGAGAGGAGAAAAGAGAGGAGAAAAGAGAGGAGAACAGAGAGGAAAAAGAAAACAAGAATTAACAAATAAACAGGCAGCGGTGTCTACTTGGACGGCCTCTATCTGCTAGACGAAATAACGATGATCAGAGTCATATTCCTGCTGATTGCTTTGATGGCCGATCCATGTAGTTTCAAAGGTGAGCCAAAAGTACAAAGCATCGTCTTTCATCTTTGTATTTTATTTTTTTATCCATCCATGGACTTCTTACTACAAATATACCAACTTCACCCCATCTGCCCGCCAAAGGACCCGCCGCCACCATTCAACAGCGACCAGTACGTCGTGTCCACGCCCTGCATCACCCAGTCGTCCGTCGACCCCGTCAGGTCGGGGAAGGCTGGCGCTCCGCCCAGGCCAAATATGCCGTCGCCCCCGTCTGCGTCTGCAGCAGCGCCGCCACCTGATCCATCGCCCCGACCGGCGTCTGCATTGACGGGGATTGGGTCAAAGTCGACCAGCATGGCGTTGAGATCCGCGTTGTCGCTGGCATGGGCATGGGCATGGGCATGGGCATGGGCGTGGGTGTGGGTGTGGGTGTGGCTGCTGCCGTGTCCTGCCTGCCCTCCTGCCTGTCCCTGTGCCATACTCCCGTCCCAGTTCATACCCGCCAGGTCGCCAGTAGACAGTGAGTAGAGGCCATATCCGCCTGGCATCGGCATGGGACTAAATCCCGCCGGTATTTGCTGCTGCTGCTGCTGCTGCTGGTATGCCTGCTGATACTGCAATGTGCCACCTGGCGACGTGTTGCTGGCGTGAATGTTCACTGTACCAAAGTAGGGCACGGTCAGTCTCACCGCCGATAGCGTGGCCGTCGACGATGGCGCTCCATCGGTGCCATAGAATCCCCCATCCGTGCCTGCTGCATTTAGGCTGCCCGTCTGCGCACCGGGTGGCCGTCCTGTAGCCGGTGCTGGCGTAGTCGGTGCAGCGCCCGAGCTGGTCTGCTCCATGCCGTGGCCAGACACTCCTGCCACTGCCGTAGGCACTGCTGCTTCCTCTGCTTTGCGCGATACAAGGTCCAGCACGGGCAGCAGCTGCTGGATCGTCGCCGCCGACTCCCGCGACAGCTTGTCCTTGTTCGTCTTGCCAATGTGCTCCATCCGCTCGCGCACCTGCTCCACCATCGTCCGGTCCTTGCGCAGCTGGTTGTCAAAGTTGTCCAGGATGTCCGGGATGTCTGGATCCGAGGTCGCCGCCGGCCGCGGGCCCAGGTAGCCAATAATCAGAGTCATCGCGGCAATCAGAGACGCATAGTCCACCTGCCGACATGTAAACGCCGTGTTGTTGACCAGCCGGAAGTGGATAAACCGCTGCAGCACCGCCCGGCTCGACTGCATGCACGCCGCCTTGCTGTATGCAAGCCCGCCGCCACAGCCCCGCGGGCCGCCCTTGCCGTGCCTGTCCGAAGCCGGCAAGTGCAGATCTACGTCGGGATCTACATTCATGTTCATGTTACCCTTCTTGCACGCCCCGCTCGGTGCCGATGTCGACGCCGCCATCGTCCGAGCCGCCGTCGCTGCCGGGTTATCGCCGCGCAGCATATATGGCAGATGCAGCAGAATCAGAATGCAGTGGTGGCGCACCTGCGCCACGGACCGCACCATTTCCTTGAACGTAAACTCGGGCCGCGCATACGGGTCGTATGTCGGCACTTCCCACCACGACGCATCGAGGTTGCGCGATGCCGCAATCTTGAGGTTGCAGTCAATCGCCTGCGTCACCGCGTGCGACTGCTCCAGCGACATCTTGCTGTGGTTGCGCTCAATTATCCGGCCTGTGAAGAGCGCGTGTGCCTTTTCGAGCTTTTCCACTGGCGTGTCCGTGTCCGTGTCCGTGCCCGTGCCGTCGTCTGCATCGTCCTTGCCAGGGCTAGGCTGTCTCTCCGTGGGATCCTCGTCGTCCTGCGATCCCGCCCGCAGTCCCAGCAAAAGAGACACGTAGCGGTCGCACTCGTTGATCCGGTACCACATCATCTCGGGTGTCGGCCGCTTGCGCGGGTCCGACGTCGGGTTGCATGACTTGAGCGCCCGCGTGTTTCCACGGTCGAGGCCCATCAGCTGCGCCAGGCTCATTGCCCGCCGGTATGTCAGCCACGCCTTGCGCAGCTGGCCGGTGTTGGACTGCTGCTGGCCGAGCAGAATAAGGCACTCGAGGCCCTCAACGGACCCAATCAGCTCGTCGTTGGATGTAATGGTGTGGCACACAACGCCGGAAATGCGGTTGATCACCTCGGACAGATTGCCAGGCATGTTCAGCTTGTTCTGGAGTACAAAGCACGGCCCCATCTGCTGCATGCACAGTGCAATCTGCAGCAGCCGCCGGCCGATCACGGTAGGGTGGCTGTTTACCGGCGGGATCTCCCGCAGCTTCTCCGGTGGCTCGCTGCGGCCATTCGCGATATCGTGCTTGCTGTGGAATAGAGCCACGACGTAATGTGCCGGCGCACCTGCTGTGATTGTGTCGATGTCTTCCTGTGCCGGGAACAGGGAATACAGGAGCCTGCTCAGATTGAGATGCCGCGCCCAGATGGCCGTCACGGGGTCTGCATATTCAACACCTGCTGATGCTTTTTCGGCTACATCTGGTGTATTTTTGTTGTTGTTGCCGGTGTTGCTGTCGTTTCTTGCCGGCGCTGTTCCGTTGCCGGGACTGTTGCCATTGCTGCCATTCGCATCGGCCGAGCCAGGGGTTAGGCTCGCAGCCGAGTTGCCTGCATTGCGTGAGTTCGGCGAAACGTTACCCTGCGACAGGGAGTCCTGGATGCCAAGCAGGGCAGCCACCGGCGTGTCGTCGGCTGTAGACCTGTCGAGAACGTCCAGCTCGCCGTAGCCCTGTTTCGCAGCCGCCGTAGGGCACAAATGCGCGACAGCCTCGGCCGGATCGCGGTACAGGTGCTTGGCCCGCTCCAGGGCAATCTCGTCGTCGGTGATCAGGCCGGCATTGGCTGGACCCTGGCCCAGAGGCGATGGGCCGCCCGAATCCGACGTCGCAATCGAAGACGAGTCATGCGAGCCCCGAGGAGCAGCGCCAGTGCCATTATGCAAGCTCAAAGCACCTCCTTCGGCCCCTTCGGCCCCTTCGGCCTCTTCGGGTGCTGCCATGATGTGGGTCATGAGCTGCTGCATCATGTTCTCCAGCCGGTCCAGCCGCTGCGTGACCTTTTTCTCAGGCACCTGCTGAGAAAACGGAGACTCGTCGGGGAACTCCTGGCTGCGACATGACGAGCCCTTGGCCCGACAGCCAATGCAGATGGTATCTTCAGGGGAAGTATACTGGCAGCGAATCTTACGCCGCCGGCCTTTTGCCAGTTTATTAGTCAAGAGTTTAGTTTCAATATCATTCAACTTTATTCCCAACTTAATTCCAACTATTCTCATTTCCAACGTTATTCCCAACTTACACTCCCAGCAGCTGTGAGTCCCTTTGCGAACTTTTCTGCGCCGTGCCCCTGATGGCTGGGCTGGCGTCATGGCCATGGATGGGGGAGACATCCGTCCGAACTCCGGCCTGCGACGGTCGAGGTCTACAGAAGATTTAAAGCACCCCAGTAATGCGCAAGCTTGCCGAAATCTCTCTGTAAACCCTCTGGACCGATGTCGTTGTCACTCTGGTTCGACTGTCAGACTGTCAGACTGCCACACTGAGACTGTGTGGCTGCAGATGCCAGCGGATCAACGACAGCCGGACGAAATGCGGACAGCAACTGCACGCTCAATGCTGGAGGGTGCCACACTATAATCTGTGTAAGATGGGCGATGTATAAATATATAAATATTCGCACAACCCCCCGGTGGTGCGGTCGATGTGTCGGGTTGGTGCTGTTGTCGTCGTCTCCTTTGACGGTCCTTTTCAGCCGCGAATGATTATGTGCCACAATAGTATTCAGTTTGTTGATTCCCAGATGGTATTTTCCCTTTTGCTCGTTCCTGTTTGAATTTCCTCGCAGTTGTGGTCTCTCGCTGTTTGCCCTGTCTTGGAAATGTGGATTATTCAGCGCGGCGAGCGATTCGGCCGACTACGGACGAGCCACGGACGGCCCAGCGTCCGCTTTTGTACGCCAAACATCTTGAGAGAATCACTAGTTATTATTTTGTTGATGTAATCATTTTCGCTAAATTACGTTGACAGTTATAAGGTTTTTTTTTTTTTTTTTCCTTGCAATTTATGTCAAGTCTCTGATTTAATTAGAATTTGATGCCATTCAAAATTGTATTTTGCAATGCAATTAACATATGTATTATCTGGTAAAAGTAAAATAAAAAACTGAATTACATTTATAAATACCATCACAAATTGCATAAATTGAAGTATAATTTATTCCTAGCGATTTGTGAAAATGATTTACCGGGGAGGATCTTTTTTGATTAATTTGCCGACACTTTTACAAGGTACAACTCCTCCCGGTATGGGTGGATCTAATCTGATATCAACCAGTCAAAAAGCATAGCATTAGCCAGGCTGCTAGGACACTGTCATCAAACTGACATCAAAACTGACATCATGAGACGATCTGATCTGCCGGCGCATTGCCACAGTATCTGTTGTTGCCGACTTGTGATCCAAAAGTACGTACACAGTAAAGAAGCAGGACCGTAGCCTGCTAACATGAACAATCTTGACAAACTCGACAACATCGATGTCGATGTCGATGCCGATGCCTTCGGCCAGATGGCGATGCAATCAACGTTTCGATATCACGTGTGGAGCACGCCTGTAATCCGTACCCTGTCATTGGCTAACCCCGCGCCAGACGGAGCTCTTCTTCCCTTGTGTTATCACCAAACGGGCAAGAACAGTGGACAGCTCTTTCCTCTTTGCTCTCTCCTCTCTCCTCACACATGTCGTCATACCCTTTGTTGCCGCACAGCACCCCACCAGCCAGTCAGAGGGCCTGCAATGACGCATTACGCCCTGATTAGCCCCGCCATATGCGTGTTGTGCGGATGGCTGTCTGATTTGGCTTGTTTTGCTGTCTACCTCATGCTCCCTTCAGCTGGCAAGTCCGGCGTCCTTTTGTGCTTTTGCATTTCTCGCGGCGCAGCCATGCTCGCGGGTCGCTCCGCCCCCGTAGAATGATGGCGTGTTTGCTGCATTGAATGACAATAGAAATCACATAGTAATCTGATGTTCCTGCCATTTCCGTCATAACTCCTGCCTCCCCGGCCTTTACAAGATAACTCCTGCAAGATAACAAACGAAAAGAGCTTCTGTCATGCCGATTGCACCTTCCCTCGATTCCAATGAAATAGCCTGATTCGTAACAGCCCAAGACCCTCACCGATACTGCAGCGCTTTCCCATTCATTACACTGCACCCGCCAGCCCAACCTTGCATTTGTCACCCTTCACTCCCTCCTCTGCCACCAGTCCGCCTCTTCTTCATGAATTGTGCTACCTCCCGCCTCGCATCTCTGTTCGGAACCCAAAGCTTTCGTATTTATTCTCGCTCGATATTCAAGCACCCGAATTTACAACAACCTCTCCCCATACGACATATCGCCATCTCTGCTCGAGCCATGGCCGAGTTCAAGCTCAAGGACGTCACGTCCCTTTCCCTCAAGATTGGAGATAAACAAGAGGTTGAGGTTGAGGGTATTGAAGATGCCAAGGTCCTGCTAGTCAATGCTGCCGGAACTGTACAGGCCATCGGCCCCAAATGCACACACTACGGCGCGCCGTTGGTAAAGGGTGTTCTCACGGCCAACGGCCGCATCACCTGTCCCTGGCACGGAGGTCAGTATTTGTCTTTTGTCTAACGTCTTTTTGTCTTTTTGCTTCTTATCTTGATACTGTGATCCAGACCACAGGCGCTAACTTTTCAGCCTGTTTTAATGCCAAGACTGGCGATGTCGAAGATGCACCGGCCCTTGACTACCTGCCCACTTTCAAGGTCGTCGAGAAAGATGGCGCTGTCTATGTTTCCGGTGACAAGGAGACTATCAAGTCTGGCCGCCGCAAGCCCAATATCAAGTGTGCATCGGCAAAGCAGTCCCCAAGCGACAAGGTCGTCGTTGTGGGTGGTGGCTCGGGTGCTATCGGTGCTGTCGAAGCCCTTCGCGAAAAGGGCTTCTCGGGTAGCATCACTGTCGTCACAAACGAAGGATACCTCCCCATTGACCGGCCCAAGCTGTCCAAGGCGCTCATCGCCGACCCCTCCAAGGTCCAGCTGCGCAACCAAGCCTGGTTCGACTCAGGAAGTATTTCTGTCGTTAAGGACGAGGTCACTGGAGTCAACTTTGCCAACAAGACTGTCCAGACAAAGGGTGCCGGCAGTATTGCCTACACCAAGCTTATCCTGTCCACTGGAGGCACAGCACGCACGCTGCCGCTGCAGGGCTTCAAGGTCCTCGACAACATTTTCACTCTGCGCAACGTCCATGACGTCAAGAAGATCACTGATGTTCTGGGTGCGAAGGACGGCTCAAAGAAAAAAGTTGTCATCATCGGCTCGTCCTTCATCGGCATGGAAGCAGCCAATGCGACCGCCAAAGGCCACGACGTGACTGTTGTTGGCATGGAAAAGGTCCCACTGGAGCGTATCCTCGGCCACGATGTCGGCGTCTCAGCCCAGAAGGGCCTGGAGAAGAGCGGTGTCAAGTTTTACCTGTCTGCTTCGGTTGACAAGGCCGAGCCATCAGCCGCGGATCCATCCAAGGTGGGCGCCGTGTTCCTCAAGGACGGCACAAAGCTCGAGGCCGACATTGTCATCCTGGGTATCGGTGTTTCCCCCGCCACAGAGTTCCTGCGCGATAACAGTGTCGTCAGGTTGGAGAACGATGGCTCGCTCAAGACCGACGAGACATACTCTGTTGTTGGTCTCAAGGACGTGTATGCCGTCGGCGACATTGCCACCTTCCCTTACCACGGCCCGGGCAGCGAGGGAAAGTACGTGCGTATTGAACACTGGAACGTCGCCCAAAAGGCCGGGCGTATTGCGGCGCACCACATTGTGAGCCCGACCGCTGTCCCGACGGGCGCCGGTGCCTACTTTACACCCGTCTTTTGGTCTGCGTTGTCAGCACAGCTGCGCTACTGCGGTAACACAGCGGCCTCGGGCTATGATGACACTGTGGTGCAGGGCAGCTTCGACTCGGGATCGTGGGCAGTGTTCTATACCAAGGGCGAGGCTGTGGTGGCGGTGGCAACAATGGGCAAGGACCCTGTTATGGTGCAAAGTGCGGAGCTAATGAATGTCGGCAAGATGCCGACCAAGAGCCAGCTGGCGGATGGCCTAGATGTGCTGAGCCTGGGCGCACCGTGAGTGTGACTGTGGACCGAGATACCGAGATATGATTGAATGACGACCCGATTCTATCTATTTTGGCAAAGTCTAGTTTTTTTAAAAAAAAATCAATTCTGACATTGGGGTTTGGTTTCTTTGATGATCTTGAACTGTCGAGTTCATATTCTTGGGACAGAGATGATGCACCTGAATGAAAGAGCATGAGCTGTGACGAACGAAATGAAGCATTTGGCTTTCGCATGACCCTAAAACCTGGTCCGACCGAAGCAGTCAATATTACTTGCATGCTATGCAGATCGAAACAGGGGTTACTTACACCTGATGGCCGGGGGGACTGAAGCTGTGAGACGATGTGGTCCATGCTCACGAACAACAAGTACTCCGTATACCACCAGCACAGCCGTCCATGAACTAGAAGACCAGTTAGTACACAAGCGACTTATATCACACTCAGGATATGGCCAAAAATGCGAGCGGATCACGGTGCCGACGTCTGTCCGACGCAGTACACGAGGAGCCCGTCATCTTCGCAAGGCAACGACAGAGCTGTGATATTAGATCGCGTCAAATACGCCCTTGCACCGCTCAAGACGGAGAGAGCGAGAGTACCCGGAGGATCACCGGCGGCGAGGGCTACCGGAAGATGGTTCATTTGGACTCGTAGCCGGACTGTCGAAGAGACCCACATTGCAAATAAAAAACTACTAGACAGGATAGCAGATTGCAGTTCAAGTAGTTACTCAATGTGTCTACTTGGGTGGCAAATAACCATTCAGCATAACACTGCCCTGCAAACACTGCACTCTAGTCACAAGGTCTGATGCCGTTTCATTGTTCCTAATCAGGCAGTCATGATGCAATGGCTTCCTCCCTCGACCAGTCGTTGCTCCAAGTTGGAAAGAGGGTGGCTGGTGGAGGGTATCTTTGTTGGCAGCTGGCCGCTACTGCAGCCAACCGTTTGGTGGCAGGAGCCGTGAATCTGTGCCTGACGCGACGGACATGTCTTATCTCAACTTGGAAAGGGCCAACCCCACCTTCCAAAACTAGTTCTGTCTGGCGTTCTACACGTTGATATATAGTGCATACCTAGCCGGCCTAGCGCGCATTCGAGACTTGATTATCAGTGTACTCCCGTGTACTGCCTGGCCCAAAGTCATACTGTAAGTACATACATCTACTTCAATTTCCCATCGCGTTCCCACATGCCAGAGCACCTTCCCTCTCGTCGTGATTCGATTGCCTCCTCTTCATTTCGCTCCTTCTCTTGCTTCTTTGCAATCAAGAGCCTGCCACAAGTGGGAGGGTCTTGCAGTCTTCGTGATACTTTGCTGTCCTTTCTTGCCGCCATCGAGGCTTCATCATTTCTTCCTCCTACAACCTCGTTTCCACTGGAACAAACACCTATTCACATCCTCGTCGCCACGACCTATCTCAGCCCAAGGCGCATTGCGACCGCAGCCGCGCAACTGCCCACAATCTCCATTTTTTGTTCTCTGCCTTTTTCTGCCTCGTTTTCCATCCTCTTTCCCCCTAGCTTCTGGCCTACCAACTCCGTTATCTTCGCCTTGCATCGACTCGGACAACATCACTCCTTTTCTCGGACACTCCTGCTATCGACAACACGGACACCGTCGTTTGGCATCCCAACTACGTGGTCAAAGTGGACAAACACATGATGTGCTGGCTGCTGATTGTGGGCTCTTCCAACGCGACATCGACCATCTGACCCTGTTTCGCTCTTTTACCGTTTCTTCACGCCGCCTTTCACTATCGACTCTGCACCGCCGCGTCTTGTCCCGCTGAAAACCACTGCGCCCATTCCTAGACTGTCTCATAGCAGACGCTCTCGAACTTACCCTGCGGACGCCTCAACACGCTAGTATCGCCCTCAAATCCCATTGCATGCCAGACACTCCTTTCTCAGAGTCTTATCGCTTCCTATCAAGTCGCGTTCTACTGCAAGCGTTCCCCACAACAGCATGCTGCAATCGGCTACAGCTGCACATAGCTGCACCTCGCATTAGTTGGCACTGCATCCCTGCCTGACCTTTGGAGCATTTGCTTTTGCAGTCTCTGGAAGCCATGGCAGATATGGCCAGCCCACGTCCTTGGAGGGATCCTGAAAGAGCGGGAGGCTCCATCTCTCGGTCTGGCTCCCAATCTGCTCGTTCTGGCTCGCACCCTCGCTCTGGCTGCAGCTCGCCCGTTCCAGGCTCAAGATCATCAACTCCTCGCCCTGGGGCCCAGTCTCAACACCAACTCCAGCACCAACTCCAACCCGCACAGCCCTTGGGATCGTTGCGGTGTTGTTGTGGCCAAACCGGCTGCATCTATCTCAAACACAACTGTACCGTCTTGGAAAGTGTCGAAAACGACGTCCGCATGGCAGCCAAACTCGGCCAGGTAAGCAAAGCCCATCACTCCCAAAGCACACTCCCAAAGTAGCCAGCATGCAAAACAGCACAGCAAGAACAGCACAGCAAAAACAGCAATCTGCTGGCAGCTCTGTAAGCCAATGGAACTGTCATCAAGCCATTCCAACAAGAACTTTGTTGTTATTGTTATGGCCCCATTTCCTTGCAAATTCTGGCGTTGTATAATTTCATATGCAGCTGCAGGAATGAGACAGAAATGAGACATCGGTAGCTTGTGCTAAGTAGCCCCAAGCCATTGTGCACGGTCTGCTCTTGTTTAGTTGTTTTTCTGGGCTTGGCTTCCATGGTTCTTTTCTATTTTTATTTTTTGCCGAGTCCTTTTTTTCTTTTTGTTCATACAATCTCCTTTCGTTTGCATTACTTCTTCTCAAGTCGTTGTTACTGCCTTTTTGTTTTTCTGCCGACATCACCACATCCTGCCCCCGGCATTGGGCGTTCTAGTCTAACCGCGTCATAGTCTCTCCTCGAACGTCACGAAGCGTATATGGCCGATGCAGAACGCGATCGTGCCGAATTGGTCAGCCGGATTGGACAGCTTGAAATGGACAAGAAGGAACTCGAGGTCCAAAATGCCCAAAAGATCCAGGAAAACCGGGTGTTGCTCGACCAGCTCGAGACCCTCAACTCCACCGTGTCCGACTCCGACACACACATCAAGATGCTCGAGGTATCTCTCCAATCATCACAGCAATCTATCCGCCGACTTGAGGGCGCTGCAGAACGCGCGGAGGACATGGAACGACACCTTGCAGCCCTCGAGGCGGAGCAGGTAAAGCTTCAGAACACTATTATTACAACCGAGTCTGAGGCGCGTTCAGCTATCCACCGCTGGAAGCGTGCTGAACGTGGCATCGCCGACCTGCAATTCCAGCTGGAAAAGATGGAAAAGGAAACACTCGACGAGCACGAGCGCCATATGGATGTCATTGGCCGCATGGAACGGCAGAGGCTAGTCGAAAAGGAGCTGAACACGGCAGCCGGCCGTCTCAAGGGTGCCGCAGCCGCCAAGTCTTTGCAAGACACGCAAGCTAGCGGCACTGTCAACGGCAATGGTGTTGTGTCTCATTTCGTGCGTGACCTTTTGCAGGACAATGCCAACCTGCAGCTGGGCATGGCGGAACTGCGTGAAATGCTCGTCACCTCCAACGATGAGATCCAACTGCTTCGTGACCAGCTGATGTACCACCAGCCAATATCCGACGGCGAAATCCAAGCCAGTGCGGCATCGACACTCCGTACCGAGCTGGGAAGTCGCGCTTTCCCAGGCAGCCCCGATTCGGCCGACAAAGAGGTTGACTTCTACGACTCAACCTCTCCAAGGTCGCCACCAGTCTCGCCAGAAACCAACCGCCATCGCGTCTCTTTGTCGCAAGAGCTTCACATTCACCACCACTACCACGTGAGCCACGGCGCCAAAAAGTCAGAGACAAGAAGACCAAAGAAGAAGCGTGCCGGCCTTACTTCCACAGTATTCACTCCGCCACCAGCCGTCTTGTCTCTACCGTCTACACCAGCTTCGCGGTCTCTCTTGTCATATCATCAACACTCGCGCTCGGCGTCTCCCGGCTCCAGCCCGCCGAACCATTCCCGCCACATTAGCAGAGACTCTATATCTACAGTCATGTCCGGCCCGGCCAACAGATGGTCGCTCTTTTCCGACCAGCCGTCCGACTACAGCTCTCCAGCGCCTAGTTCTCCCCGCACAGACACGAGAAACTCGATATTTGACCGGGCAATGTTTTCCGATATTTCGATGCCGACCTCTCCGGCAACCAGTGTGGACCCGTTGTCTCCAACATGGAGAGCAAGCAGCCGCATGTCGAGTGTCGACGAGTCATTGTCATCCAGCTTCTGCCATGCGATATCTTACCCATTGGCGTCTGACAAGCCCAAGACCCACGAGCCAATTTTGGAGGACGATGAACTGGCTATATACCATGACGACAACAATGCTGAGGCCGAAGATATGCAGTCTGAAGCAGGTATAGTTGGCAAGGGCTATGACGGCGCCTCGGTTGAGCATGACACTGCAGACGGGTCGGTGACATCGGATGTTACCACACCAACTCCCACGCAGCCATCGCCGTTCCCCAGCTGCGAAAACCTTACGGCAGACGACTCAGACTTGACAGAGGAGGACGAGCCTTACGAGCTGCCATCGCGACAGCAAATGACGCGGCACAGAGCAGTGTCTCTTGAGTCCATCGTGTCTCTCCAAGGGGGACTAGATATCCATACACTCAAGGCTAGGCCTAGCCAGCTTACCTTGCGTCCTTTGGGCACTGCAATGGCTGATACGGGGCTCAGCTCAGTTACTGCCCGACCGGTTATCTCCCGAGCCAGCCATGACACTCACAAAAGCAACGCTAGATTGCGCGATAGTCTTTACCTGGGTGCGCCGACGCCTAGGACAGGCCGCGTCGTATCCAGTCCAGTGACATCCACTACATCGGCAACGGTGACAGCTGCAACAATGTCGGCGGGTGCTGGCTCGGCAGTATCGACATCTGCTGCAGCTGCGGTAGCAACAATTTCTGGAGCAAAGCGGCTGGGCAAATTTGTTGCATGGCGGCCATGGGGCAACAACTCGAGTGCCCCTACAGCCACGACTACAACGTCGCCAGCAACTGCAGCAGCAGCAGTGCTCACAGCAGCAGCCACAGTTGTGCCAACCGTCGCAACAACGACCTCCGCGGTTGCCGTGGCCACTGCGGCACTGCCCGACAACGGCAAGACGTTTTCCATTGAGGAAGGCGAGGAAAGCTTGCCGCCGGCATCCAGGGAAACTACCAACGCCGAGACGTCAACGTCACCATCAGCAACATCGGCAGCATTGAGCGTGCCCCAGCACACCCTGAGACGCACAAAGTCTGTTCAGCATAGTGTTGCAGCTCAGAGCATGTACGATCTTAATACCGTGCGGTCTCCGGGTATTAACCAGCCTGGCGCTATTCCCGGGTTCTTTGAATACTGGTCATCACACCAAAGACGCGGAGCCCCGAGCAAAGTGCACGCCGATATCATCGACGAAGAAGCTCTTCGCGAAGGTCTACTGGGCGCTTGACCGCGGGCCTCATCTCAGGTCGTCTCTTGACCACCCGTCTTATTGACCGGGTATACCGATGCACAGCATTGACCCATACACTCCTTGCACTTTTATTTTTTTGTCTACTACTAGCTAGTCATCCATCACTCTCTTTTGGATTTGATGCATTCTGTTTCATCTCTTGTTTAGCACCTCCAGCATTGTCTCTCTTTCTTCAGTTTCCTTTGTCATCACACCGTCCCTGTTTCATTTTGTATACTTTAGTAGCATTGGATATACCCCGTTCTACCATCAGACGGCACATCATTAGGAGTTTTTGGGTCGTCAGCCTTTGCTTGGCTTGCTAATTTTGCATATCATTTTCATTGTTATTTTTAATATCATATTTTTCTAGATTATATCATATCAAGCCCAGAACAACACAAAGAAAACTCGCCAGGAGAAATAAAAAAGTACCACCAACTTACGGCGTGCCCGCGTCCGCTTATCAGGCGGAGGCTACTCTGCTACGACAGCCAAACTGACGACAGTCATATATGAGATATCACGAACTTTGTTCAATATGACAGGCAGGTGAAATTTGGTTCCCAGCCTTCTAGAATGAAAGAAAGAAGACAGGCAAGAACTCTCTTCTCTCTTGGCTGTTGGCTTTCATGGCTATAAAAGTCGAGCCAGCCATGTTAACAAGGAGACTTCAATATGGCAGACTAACACCTCACTACAAGTCATTCAGCAGCATATAGACCATTAGCCGTTGATAAAGAGCCGACAATACCAGATCCATTTTATCAACATGCCTCCGTCTCACATCAGTGCCGTTCTTGCTGCCCGATTGGCAGTGCCTGATGCCAATGCCACAACGACTTGCCGCCACGCTGCCGGCCTTGCTAGACAGGTGGAGTGGGATGTGGCGGTTACCGCATCAGCCACCACCGCAACCGTCAGCGCCATCATCAGACCGTCGTCATCGCAGTTCATCGGCGGCAGCGGAGCATCGAGTGCAGGCCAAGGGGTTGCTATTGGTGTATCGTGCAGTATCGTGGCAATATTCCTGGTTGTTATGGTCATTGCCCTCAGCATACACATGGATGCCGGCAAGGGCAGATATAACCTCAATGCCAGGAAGAACAAAGCTCACAGTGGTGACATCATCCAACTGCGCCGGCCTCAGAACTGCTACTACCAGAACCAGCATCGCCTGAATGCAAACCAAAGGCAAAACTCGACCGATGCTGTCATTCCTGGAGGTCTGCCAGTGCACCACTCACCACGGCAGGGCAGCTGGAAGAGCACGCTGGACGACAAGCTTGTGAGGGCGATCGAGACTGCCCGAAACTGGAGGGCTTAGGGGTATTGAAGTGGCTTGTACTTGTGCTGGGCATGAGAAGCTCACCTGAAGGTATTATATGCCATTTTGGGAAGTGTTGATAGACGGGGCAGCCTTGCTGTGTGGTGACTATTTATAGATTATATAACGTACGAAAATGGAAAGAGCAATCGACATTTGATTTACAGTCTACTCTGGGCAAGAGTGAGCTTTATATGGAGATGTCTTGCTACCGAAAAGATACCTTCATCGCTGTGAGCACTGCGCTGCTTTGTGATTGATCCTCAATGGTGATCAAAAGAGATGCAAAAAAGACCAAAAAAATAAAAAGATATACGTACAGCAGAGGGTATTCGCTGGTCGTCACCGACCCAACTACTAATCCGCCGATTAATGGTTTAACTAGGGGAGAGCGGACGGGATCCCGTGCTTTCCAGTATCTATGGCCGTACGTGGAAGAGGTCACTCTATGCTGGTACTATATAGGAGTTTGAATGTGAGAGCTGTGCTCTGTATAAACTTCTGAGAGGGTAAACATGTTGTGGCGTTGGACCGCATCATACCCGCTTACCTAATCAGCATCATTACATTTATTATGGAATAACATATACAGAGTATACGAGCGTCTAGAGACTCCAATTTTCCATAAATGAAGCGGCGCCAGAATATACGGCTAGGTTAGCAAGACAATATTGTGTGCAAAATTCTGAGTCGTCATCGCCAGTTTCATCACTGTCAGAATGCCGCTGTGGAGGGACCCACATATAAGAGCTCTACGAAGTAAGGTACGGCCACAGCTGTCCACTAAAAGAGGTGTTGTACGCGCTAAAACTGCACCGTCGAAACGTGACGCGTTTGCTCAACCTCACCTCATCAACCTACGCCGACAGCAAAATTACCATGGCTAGTTCCAAGAGCCAGATAAAAGACACACAGGATCCCCCCGGAGCCTCAAAACAGTCGGCTACAGCTGCCCCCCCTACAGCCCCCTCAGCTGTTCGCGGCGCCTCGCTGCTGA
Organism: Ophiostoma cf. undulatum; assembly: GCA_022392935.1. Lineage (NCBI taxonomy): Eukaryota > Fungi > Ascomycota > Sordariomycetes > Ophiostomatales > Ophiostomataceae > Ophiostoma > Ophiostoma cf. undulatum. The sequence continues at coordinate 618,794 of JAKRGL010000045.1, read as the reverse complement.
TCATCCTCCAGGTGGCCTCGCGCGCAGCGACCTTTATCGCCAACCAGCTGCTGCTGCGTTTCCTGACGGCCGAGCTGCTTGGCGTTGCTACCCAGCTGGAGGTCTACTACCTTAGTGTGCTTTTCTTTGCACGCGAGAGCTTGCGCGTGGCTATCCAGAGACAGGGCGGCCGCGAAGACTCTGTCAACAAGAAGTATGATGCGTCGTCGTCGTCGTCGACGACCTCTCAGAGTGCCGTCAACCTGGCATATGTCTCGATTCTCCTAGGCGCACTAGTTGCCCTACTGCTTGGATGGTCGTACCAGACATCAGTACAGGCCACATCCATCGCAGCCACGCCCTATCTCCTCCACAGCCTTTACCTCTACGCCATCGCATCGGCGGTTGAGCTGTGGTCTGAGCCCGCCTTTGTCGTGCTGCAGTTGCGCCTCCAGTTTGGTGCCCGCGCCGCTGCCGAGTCTGTGGCCACGGTTATTCGCTGTGCCACGACCCTCGGAGCCGCCGTGCTCTCGGCCAAGGCAACTAACCCGCAATGGAGGAACATTGGCGTGCTCCCATTTGCACTGGGACAGCTAGCCTATGGTGTGGGACTGCTGGCTATGTACTCGTGGCATGGGTCTAAGCTGGCGCGCCGTGACGGGTTTTCGTTGGTCCCAAAGAAGCTGAGCCCGCCGAGCCTGTTTGCTTTCCAGTTCTTCGACCGGCCGACACTCAACCTGGCGAGAAGCATGGCCGTCCAGAGCGTCGTCAAGCACTTGCTGACCCAGGGCGACACCCTCCTCGTCGGCATCCTGTCCACGACCCAGGCACAGGGTATCTATGCACTGGCAAACAACTACGGAGGCCTTGCTGCACGGCTGCTATTCCAGCCGATCGAAGAGAGCAGCCGATCGTACTTCTCGCGTCTGCTTGCAGGGGACAAGGGAAGAGACGAGACCACCAAAGACACGGAAAAGAAAAGTAGGAAGGAGGGCGAGGCAGCCCCGATCGCACAGGCTGCGCGTGATCTGCAAACCCTGCTCAAGGTCTACCTCTTGCTATCCCTGATCATCACCGCTCTCGGCCCAGCTGCCTCTGCGCCGTTCCTGGGACTCGTGACAGGTCCTCGCTGGGCTGGATCTGGTGCTGCCGAAACGCTGGCTGCTTACATGTGGTATATCCCACTCCTGGCCGTCAACGGTGTCACCGAAGCGTTTGTTGCGTCGGTGGCGACCGAGTCCCAGGTCTACTACCAGTCCATCTGGATGAGTCTGTTTTCGTTCATCTTTGCCGGTGCTGGCTACATCTGTCTGCATGTTCTCGACGGCGGTGCCGTCGGTCTCGTCGTGGCCAACATTATCAACATGTCATGCCGCATAGCGTGGTGCATGGTCTTCATCAGCAAGTACTTTTCAACACATGGTGGCACAGGCTTCTTTTCGGATGCCCCGCGCACGCTCCTCCCACACCCGGCATCATTCCTTGCTGCTGTCGTCACAAACCAGGCTGTTCAGCGGCTTGTCGTGCCGGCCGTAGGTGCTATTGCCCAAATCACGCAGCTGGCCAAGATTGCCGTCGTGGGTGCACCATTTGTGCTTGTCATGTGAGTGCATATTTCGCCAATGCTTTGCTTGCTTTGTTTGCTTTGCGTGCTCTGATTGATGATGACCATGCTTTGTATTAAAACCATTTATACCCGCCTAAACGCCTTTCAAGTGCTTTGCCTTGATCTATGGAAAAAGAAGATGTATCGCAATAACTTTTAAACAGAACAGAAAACATGCAATGAGCCAAAGCACCCGCTAACCTTTGTGTTCTTCTAGTGCCTTTTTCGAACGTGGATTCTTCCAGCAGTGCTACAGCTTTGTGCGTGGAAGCAGAGCATAAGCATGATATATGGTGAATATATGATGCGAGATCGAGTCGGGATTGAGCCGAGACCAAAAAGATAGACAATGAAACCAAATCAAGACTTGGGACACTAAAGAATAAGCAAATTCATGCCCGCTCGCGTGCTGTTTAGTCGAAAGTGATCTTGGTGCCCTTCTGGCTCATGTCGACGTCCTTGAAGAATGCGCCGTAGTCGCCGTGGGCCTTCTTCTTGACGGTAGTGCCGAACTTGAGCAGGTCCTCGGGGACCTCCTGGTTGGCGCCCTTGAGGACGTTGATCAGACTGTGCTGTTAGTGCGTGCTTTTTGGATAACATAATTGCAGGGGAAAAAAGAAAAAAAGAAATTAAGTCGAAAACTTACGATCCAGAGTGGGTCTTGTCGTGCTCGGTAAAAAAGGTAATGGCACGACCGTCCTTGCCGGCACGGCCAGTACGGCCGATACGGTGGACGTAGTCCTCAATGGTCAGGGGGAAGGTCACGTTGATGACCAGCTTGACCTCGGGGATATCCAGACCACGAGCAGCAACGTCAGTGGCCACGAGCACGGGGGTCTTGCCCGACTTGAAAGCCTCCAGACTGCTTGTGCGCTGGTCCTGGCGCAGGTTGCCGTGAATGCTGCACACGCGCACACCCTGGCCCTGCAGCCAGTTCTCAATGCGCACAGCCTCCTTCTTGTACAGGCAGAACACCAGGATACGGTCGTCCTTGGCCTTGCCGCGCTGCTCCTGCTTGATGATGTTCAGCACACGGCGCTCCTTCTCGCGCTGGTCCAGAACCTCGACGGTCTGCTTGATGCGCGCATTGGCCTGCAGCTCAACAGCGCCAGTGTTGTTCCGGTCGCGCGGGGCGTTGGGGTCCTGCTCGCCGTCCAGGGCGCCTGCGCGCGTCCGGCTGCCGACTGTGATCTTGACAGGGTCCACCATGAAGCCGTCGGCCAGACCGCGCACGCTCGTGGGCCAGGTGGCCGTGAACATCAGCGTCTGACGCTCGGTCTTGGGCGGGCACATGCCGAGAATCTGCTTAATGTCCTCCTCGAAACCAGTGTCCAGCATGCGGTCAGCCTCGTCCAGGACTGCAAAGCGGACGTGTGCCAGCGAGATGGCCTCGTCGTTCAGAAAATCCTTGAGACGGCCGGGGGTCGCCACGATAATGTCGACGCCACCCTCTTGGCGCAGCAGCACGCGCTGCTCGTCCTTGCTGGCACCACCGTAGACGCACACCGACGACAGGCCGGCGAGCTTGGCAAGGGGCTCAATGGCGGCATGGGTCTGCATGGCCAGCTCGCGCGTGGGCGAGACAATGACGGCTAGGGCCTGGGCCATATTGCCCTTGGAGTCCCACTTGTTGTTGAGTCTGGAGCGGTTGGGCAGCTTCTTGGCCTCGACGACCTCGGGCTTCTTGACGTTGCGCAGAGCCTCGACACAGGGAAGCGCGAAAGCCATCGTCTTGCCGGAACCGGTCTCTGCGATACCGACCAGATCGCGACCGCCAAGAGTGTAGGGCCACGACGCGGCCTGGATGGGGGTGGGGTTCTTGTAGGTACCAAAGGGCTTCTTCTTCATAAGGTCGGTCAGGGGCAGCTGCGTGAACTCGAGCACGGGGCGCAGACGCTCTGAGGCGGGGGCGTCCTTCTTGACATGGGGATCGTAGACGGCGATCTGCTCCTTTGTGAGGTAGGCCTCGATCTCGGCGTCAGGGACAGCAGTCAGAACGGGAGTCTGCGTGTACTTGCCGCAGGTCAGCGCGGTGCCGGTCGACTCGCCTGACAGGGCAGCGGTGGCCTCGGCCTTCTCAGTGACCTCGGCCTTGTCCTTCTTGTCCTTCTTCTCCTTCCTGTCCTTCTTCTCCTTCTTCTCCTTCTTGTCCTTCTTCTCCTTCTTGTCCTTCTTGTCCTTCTTCTCCTTCTTCTCCTCGGTAGCAGCCTCGCCCTTCTCGGCGCGCTCCTTCTTCTCCTTCTTCTTCAGGGCCTTCTTCTCGGCACGCTCCTTGGCCTTGACGTCGTCAGCGACGCTGTCCTCGGTGCGGCGCTTCTTGGACTCGGGCAGGGATGCCTCGTCCTCGGGGCGGCGTTTTTCGGAAGACATATTTGCTGTGTTCACGGTGTTGCAGAGATGTGTCGGGACTGAAACTTGACGGGACCCGATCAAATGTGATGTTGTTCCGTCACTAAAAGCCCTTGGGGAAAAACGGGTTCAATGGGTCGGCTGGGTAAAGAAAAAAAAGGCGGAAGGAAAATTCTGCCAGTATGTAGCTGATAAGCGATAAGATTTATTATGGAGAATCTAGATATGATTAGTCAGCTTACATCACGGCGACATGATACTGAAAATCAAATCAGCCACAACGAGCAATGAAGATTGCTGAAGGTATTTATACTGGCTAATACAGTAAGTATCTAAGGGCCTCGATAAAATTCCGAACAAATACATGGTAAATACACGCCAAACAAGGCCATACCGCGTCGTCTAGATGCCGCCGAGGTCACATAGTACCGGTAACTATGTCTTGTCTGCCGATAATAACTTATCTAAAGCGACCCGCTCGAGTCTGGCTTTGACGTGGGAACGCCCTACGCAGCCAGCAAGGCAGCCCTGAACATGGCGGTGGCCAAGCTGCACCTCGACGTCCGCAAGAAGGGGGTCACTGTGTTTGCCATCTCGCCCGGCCTGGTCGATACCGACTTTGGCAAGGACCCCAATGCGCCACTGCCTACCGAGGCCGAGGAGGCTGCCAAGCTGGTGCAGACGATGCGGATGGTGGGGCTCTTCAAGGCATACACGCCGAACTGAGAGCCGAAGATGATAACACCGGACGAGCCGGCGTTGGCAGTACTGGGGGTGATTGCCGGGGCAACGCTGGAAAAGAATGGCGGCATCATGGTATCGCATCACGACAACCAGGAGTGGTTGTAGGCAGATGAGGCGAATCAGGCAAGTGTAGATATATAATATATTCATTATGTACATGTAATATGGAGGAGCTGCGAAGAATATAACCGTGCTTGATCCAAAAGATTAGAAAGTAAGATAGAAGTGAACAAAAAGAACAACAAAAAACAAACAGAACAGAAAGTAACAAAACGCCAACTAAAGCATCCTTTCGGGCGGTGTTCGTCTTGCGTAGAAACCAAAGTGGCATTCTCGTGCCGTATGGGGTAGTAGTAGCCAAAACAAAGACTGTAAACACTGATCATTAAGCCGTCGAGGCTATCGAGGCCATCAAGGCCACTAAGGCTCGGCAGAGCGGCGCTCGACGTGGTCGACATCAGTGTGCTCCTTGTAGTTGCGCAGGACACTGGCGTTCATCTTGCGCGAGTAGACATCGACCTTGGTCGTTGGGAATTTGCGCGCACTGGTGCCCTGCTCGAAGAGGACGTCGAGCTCGGCAAACGAGCGGCCAGTGGGCTCGGGGACGCGGAAGTAGGTGTAGATGATGCACAGGAAGCAGACGCCGCTCCAGAAGAAGCCGGCAAAGTTCTGCCAGTTCCAGGCGCTGGGGTTGAGCATGTAGGGCGTGAGCACGCTGCAGACAATGCCGACGATAAGGAAGAGAACACGGCCAAGGACAACAGTCTTGATTTGCAGGCGACGGGTGGAGAGTTCCGCAACGAGCGAGTAGCAGACAGTACCGACGGACAGCTGGTAGCAGAGCGCCCAGCAGAGCATGATGCTGCCGGTGGCGACAGAGGCCTGGTTGCGGTGGGAGTCGGGCACAAGACCCAGGAAGCCCATGATGAGCAGCATGGTGAAGAGGCCGCAGAGACCGTACAGGTAGAGAGAGCGACGGCCAATGCCGCGGGACATGAGGAACCAGGCACCGACGACGCCGACAACGTTGAAGCCGTACTGGCCGAGGGCAAAGCCGTAGGCGTCGTGCGAGCTCAGACCGGCCTGCTCGAGGAAGTATGTGGAGTAGTTGCTGAAGGAGTTGCCGCTGAGGTTCTGGATAGCCCAAACCATGCAGATGATCTCGGTACGGCGCAGGTTGGTGCCGCGGAAGCAGTCGAGGTAGCTGGCACCCTTGGTGGCGTCGGCCTCGAGCGCCGTGGTGTGGACCATCATGGCAATGGTTGCATCGGGGTCAAAAGGCTTGCCGTTTTTGCCCTCGTACTTTTCGGTGCTGGTCAGACGGAGCAGCGAGCGCTTGGCCTCCTCGATGCGGCCGTGGCGGACGAGCCACCAGGGCGACTCAGGCGCAAAGAAGATGCCGACCATCAGAGGCAACGGCCAGATCCACTGCAGAGCATAGGGGATGCGGTAGGCCCACTCGTCGTGGCGGTCGAGAAAGCCCATGATGACACCAATGCCGATGAGCTGGCCGATGCCCCAGCAGGCATTGACGTAGGTGGTCAGGTGGCCGCGCAGGGCAATGGGGCAGACCTCGGAGGCGTAGGTGATGGTCAGGGTCTGGAAGACACCCCAGGGGATACCGCACAGAATCTCTGCCATGAGCAGGGCAATGGTGTTCTGGGCTGTGAAGAAGATGGAGACAAAGGCAGCCACGAGGCCGAGGCAGCCAATGACGGTGTAGCGGTATCCGAAGCGCTCGGAGATCCAGCCGTTGAGGAGCAGGCCGATCAGCTCACCACAGTTGGCACCGTTGCTGAGGCCGCTCTGCCAGGCCGCGGACACCTGGTAGTCGCCGTTGGCGAGCTGGGTGCCGTACTTTCTGTTGAACTGGTCAAAGGCATAGAAGTTGTTGATGAGGCAGACATCGTAGCCTTCCATGACAATGCAGGTGCTGATGAGGACACTCCACATGATGGCCTTGGGGTAGAGACGGATGCCCTCGAGCAGGGTCATGGACTGCTCCTGCTCGGCGGCAGCCTTGGCAAAGCCGACGACGGCATTTGCAGCCTTTGAGTCGGAAACATCTTGGTCAGCACAAATGTCAGACTCAATGGCGCGGGCGTCCTCAGCAGTAGCGTCGGCGGGGCGGTGGCCCACCGGCTCTTCAGATACACGTTTCTCGGACATTGTCGACCAGGCGTGAATATGAGGAGGGAGGAGGGGGGTGAGGAGGATGAGAGAGTATCAAGTTGGAGAATAGAAGAAGCGAAGATGGATGAGAGAAGAGGGATGAGAAGGTAATGAAAGAAGAGAGAGAAGAAAAGAGAGAGAAGAGAGAGAAGGAGATGGAAGAGGAGAAGTTATAGAGGAGGAGAGTAGTAGTCGAAAAAATAGGAGCGAGGGGCCGTAGAGCAAGAGCAGGGGTGGTTTTTAGCCAGGAAACGGAGATAGATTCCCTGGTGGCAGGTAAAGAGACGTTCGGCCGATGATGAGAAAGGGGATGCAGATGGGATCAAATATGTCCGAGAGAGTAAAGACAAGATTCAATCAGGAGGAGAGAGAGCAGGCCGCCGTGTGACCGAGTGCAGTCTTTTGCGAGGAGGAAGAGAATATGGGAAAGCGGAGAAGCAAGGGTGGTCAATGGACATGGGCAGACAGAAATGAGGAGATGAGGGGAAGGGTAGCACGCAGCCAAGAAGAACGAGGAGGATGAAGAGGATGAGGACAAGGAGGACGAGGACGACGAGGAGGACGAGGAGGACAACGGGGAGAAGAGAAAGAAGACGGCGATGATGGCTTGAAAGAGGATTTTCAGCATGAGGCCGGTGAGGTGAGGGAGATTGCAATGCGTACGCGGTTTTGCAGGAGGAAACGGTTTTCATCTGTTCTCCGTATTTTGGCTACCGCCCCCATATTTCCCATATTTCGTTATCCTCGTCCTGCGCCGATGTGGATTAAACACGACGATTGCCGTCCGATGAGAGGCTGTTTCTGGCTGCTGCTATCAATGGCCCCACTCTTTACAGCCGGTGCGCCACACCATCTGCCTTTGAAGTGTCCGAGGCCCGTTGCCGGTCGCGTGCGGCCATTGGTCAGCTGACCTAGCCTGCATCTAGCGTCGTTGAACCGACCAATCATGGCCAGTCAGCCACACTCCCCTTGCTCCTTCCGTCCTTTGTCGCTGGGAGATGTCATCGCTCGTGGCACTCATCAGGACCCACTCTTTCTCGGAAGTAGCCATTGCATGTCAACCAGCTCCATTACCCCATGTTCTCTGCCTTGCCATGCTCCTCGAATGCTCCTCGAATGCTGCTTTCCCCAGGTTGTCTCCATTGTTTTGAGCGTGTCCAGAGTCTCGAGTGTCTCCAGAGTCCCCAGAGTCCCCATCGCCTTCCCCAGATCTCCTCTTCTCGTAGCTCCCTGTCCTCCCCGTCCTCCCCCATCTCCCCCATCTTCCCACTATTGGCCGGCTCGGTGTTTGTTTAGTGGTCTGGGGTATTGCTTGATTGTCCGTTCTCCTCGGGTCTATTTCGACTTCCCCATGGATGGACGTGCAGAGGAGCCTTGTCTACCTTGTTGATGCTTGACAGGCTTGTGCCCGTCTTGTCTATCTTGTGTCTGGCTTGTCTGGCTTGTCTACTCTTCAGTCTTCTCAGTTGGCTCGAGTCTGGACTGTCTTGTCTTCAAGTCGTGACCATGTCAAGACACAAGCTGTCTTCATAAATCCCTCCTCTCACTTGCTTCGTTGTTCTCGATGTCTCGCTCGGCTATCCAAGCAAACGTCAAGCCATCTACACAGCTTAAAGCCGTTCGCTGCACAGCCAATATCCCATTCTGGCCCCCCGACACCACCCAAGACGTCTACATCCTCGACTTCGCCCGGTTTGTCCTCGTTTCCCCCTCAAATCACAACATCTCCAACCCCTCCCCTTTTCTCTTCTCCAATCCTTTCTTTCCCCCCTCTTCTCCTCTTTCATTTTTTCCTTCTTTTCCTCGTTTTCTTCCCTCTTTTCCTTTTTCTCTGTATTGGGCGTTGTTCCATTCTGGCCCCATCTGGCCCCGTCTCATGGTCGGTCCTTTGCACTAGCTAGGCCTGTTTTGGCCTTTTCAGTCGGAAACTTTCTCCTATTCTGCTCGCCCCGCTGCCACATGACTCCATCCGTTCGGCATTTTTGGCACTTTTAACTCTGTCCTCCCCAGCTCCCTCATTCCCTCGTCTCTCGTGTTTTTTTCCCTTTTCACCTTTATTACCGTTTTTCGTCGACTATCGCCTGTTCACCAGTCTGTGCTGCCACCGCCTCGCCTCGTCTGAAGACTGCTTCGCCTTCCTACCCTCGTCAGCCTGGAGTTACGAATTGCTCGATCCGGTGCCGCCTGTCTCTGCCTGTCTCTGTAGTCGTGTTACTCTGTGTCAGATCGATGCCGTCCGATCCACACCGTCACCCGGATTCTGCGTCGATTGCACCCTTTGGATGGTAAGACAGCCACGTCTCACGCATACGCTGTTTCTTCTCGAGTTCTTCTGCTTACACCCCGAAAAGCCAAAACTGCCGAGACCAGCATCTCAAGTGTAAGCCTCTTTCTTTCTTCGCCTCTTCTCTTCCTCCCAACATCTAGTCATCCCATCACACATCCCTTCTACTGCAAGGTGGATTAATCTCAGTAATTCTCTCGATGCCCCATCCCACCTCTCAACGCCGCTCCACTCCCAGATCCCCATCCGTTAAAGGTCCCGTCATCCTGTCATACGGACAAGTTGCCGAAATAGGAATATTCTTCACTTACACCTTGCACGGCTACGAGTCCCCGACTTACACGCGGCTGCCAGACACTTGCTGATCTGGCTCTGCTTGTCATGTTGCCTTGACTGCTATTATCGACTTGACTCTAATTCTATTCTCAGGCGATCGGGGCGTTCCCACGTGTGGTCGGTGCCGGGCCACCAGCAAGGTGTGCACACGAGGCTACAAATTCCGCGTCAAGTCTGGTAAGGTTACTCGAGCTCGATATATTGCCAACCCTCTCTGATCTCGTTTCAGGACCATTCGCCCGAAAGCAACAATGGGTCAAAACGCCGAAGCGATGTAAGTGGCTTAGACGCCCAAGACACCCCCTAGGACACGCCCACGGAACCCTGAAGTTATGGCTCTGGCTTTGGCTTTCTGGGGAATGGAAAAAGTATTCGCGGGGAAAAGCCATATCCACAGAGTACTGACTGTGTACCTCTCTCCTATCAGTGGAGTTTGTTGAGGATGGAGTCACTGGCGAGCCAGACCTTTATGATGAGGATGCCGAGCCCTCTGGCCGACAGTCTCAGACCTGGCCCCCCGAGAATGACTATCGGCATCACGATGATAGACACGATAATGGGCATGCAGGCTACCACGACGGGCCCATGACGGTAGTCAGTTCTGCCCCGTCACAAGACCACGATGCAGCTTCAGAGCCAGGACCAGCACAGGCAACGCGGTCCACGCGCCTGTCCCGGTCTGGTGCAGCCAAGCCACCAATATACCCATCACATCCCAGCCAGCAACCCAGCCAACAGCCCACGCCACCGGGGCCACATACTGGGTTTGGCTTGGATGTAGACCTCGGGCAGGGATCACTGCCTTATCACCAACAGCCACAGACAGCCTTGAGCAGCAACGCGCCTCGCTCGCCAACCGACCGGTTTATAGTCCACGACGAACTGCTCGAGGCTGCACCGCCCCTGACTCTCACGGCCGAGCAGCGTGCAGCCAACCCTCACATATACCGCAAGCAAACGGTCTACCCGCTGCAGGACAAGCAGGAGGCCATTCTACTGCGGCATTTTATCCATAATCTAGCAATATGGGTGAGTTCCTGAGGCCTCTCTCGGGGGGGGTTAAACTCATCTGGATCGCCTAAATCATCTGAATCTCTACAAGTGCTGACAGCCAGCTGGACCTGTGTGAGCCGTCAAAACAGTTTGGCACGATTGTGCCCAAGCGAGCAGGCACTTGCACGGTCCTTCTCAACGCTATATATGCGCTTTCGGCCAAGCACCTCGCACACCACGGCAGTTTCGACCGGTACGCCTCGGACCACTACCACCAGCAATGCCTAGACGTGCTGATTCCTATGCTGAGCCACGAAGCCACGGCGGCAGACGAGAATCTGTTTGCCGCCACAATCATCCTCCGTGTATGGGAGGAGATGGAGTGTAAGTATTGGGTAGTTATGAAACAAAACTAAAATCAAATGAGTGGCCAGCAAGAATGTCCTCTAACTCCTCAGTCAAGCATACCGGTTTTGACTCGCAAGGCTACCTACTCGGAATCCACGCCTTTGTCCATGGGCATGGACACAAAATACTGCCCAATACGCTGAGCGCGGCCAGCTTCTGGGTTGGTCTGCGGCAGGAGATCTATACTGCCACCGTCAACCAGCAGCCAGTCAAAGCGCCTCTTGTGGCCACGCTTGCGTCTACCGCTCGCGAGCTGGGCCCGGCCAAAGACCACGACTGGGCCAACCGCGCCGTTATCCACTGCGTCGACGTCTTGAACTTTTGCTTTGGCGACACACCCCCTCAGCAGACATGGGACGAACTCTACGACTGGAACAAGCGCTGGACACAGTCGCTACCGCCCTCGTTCATGCCCACCTTTCACCAGAAAGGCTCGGGCGAGGCCTTTCTCGAGATCTGGTACAACACAAGCTGGCACGGTATGTTGTACTTTCTACGGCCTTGCCTCAAATGCGTGTCTTAACATGTTACTTATTTTTGAAAACATATAGTCACGGGAAAGCAGCACCACATCCTAGCCGAGCTGTTCTTGGTCAGCTTCGACCCCAAAATCCCACGAATCGGCAGCCAGCGGCGCGGAGCTGCCAGACAAGTCAATGCGCGTATCTGCGAGCTGGTTCGGGAGATTTGCGGCATAGCGTTGGGCAACCAATGGACGCCGCCCGGCATGTTCACCGCCTGCATGGCCATTGCGGCGTTTGGAGACCGGTTCCAGGAACGGGCGGACCAAGAGGCTCTTCTGGACATGCTGCGGCGCACCGACAAGGACCATGCGCGCCCAACAGAGGCAATCCAGCGGCAGCTGATGCAGTCGTGGGACTGGTCCGTGCAAGGACAATGAAGGACAATGACGATACCCGAGAAATGAAGTTGATGATGAAGACGATATGCATCGTGAAGATGTGTTTTCAAGAATCAATTGCTCTCCCCATTCTTAATAAAGAGTACTTTCTACCGTTTTTATTGGGGGTTTTTTTTTTTCGGCTTTTGTCCGACATGCAAGAAATGAAGAATGCACAGGCGCACATGTCCCCTTTTGCCCTTGCCACATTGGCTCCAGTTAAGATTTCCCACCTTGCCGTAGATTTTAGCAGTTCTTGGGATGTGGTCCGGCCCTCGTGATTGCTCCTTCCTTTTTGTAGCTATATATGGAGTATATTTCCGAGACTATATTTAGGGCCAGATTATTACCGGGCCGGTCCACTTTAAACGGGATATAATCGCCGAAGACCGCCTAAAGAGGTTCTTTATCCCGTATAGCCAGCACTAGCGCCTTTTCAAAGTGGGCTTCCGGAAGCAATATTCACGACGGCACCAACGTCAAGCCGGCAGCAACACGAGCCAACGAAATGTCCATGGTCAGCATCGCATATTGGGATCTGGCTGGATCTCTTGTGCAGACAAGCGTTGACAATCGTAGTCAAGATGGACAAGCATCTTGCTCAGAAGTATGTAGTAGACGGTCCTCCCCCTCGGGGCCGCTTCGAGCCAAAATGGGCGAGGCCGCTGCACGCGATGACCATTTGGCGTGTCTATACTCGTCCACATCCTCCATCGCTTGTCCTCGACAGGCTTCAGCCGTTCGGCAGCGGTTCCCCGTGATCTACATTCAAGGCAGTTAGTCTCGGAGTGGATGACTCTCTCCAGACTGTTTTGAGGGGTGGTTACCTTTCGTCTTCGTGCCATTCGCCCCCAGAGAGCCAGACAACTGGGGCCTTGTCTTGCAAGCAGAGAGAAATGACGGGGAAGAGGGGCAAAGACAGACAATAATGTAGTAGTTAGTACCTACATACCAGTACCTGGTCGTTTGGCTTACACCAGAATTTCCATTTTAGGCAATTTATAGACAGGCTGAGACTTGCCACGGTAGTTTCCATTGTCTTTCATTCCTTCTCTTCGCATTCCCATCCCCTCAATCTCTTCCCATCCCACCTAATCATCTACCAATACCACGGCATCCATCAGCAACTGGCCAGCAGGTCTTCCACCAGTCCACCGCCTATCCGTCAATATTTATCCGGACGCTTCCTCCGTCTTGGCCTCGATCTTCATCCTCCTTCACTGTTCATCTCCATATCTCGTCTTTCATCCTCATTCATCCATTTTTGTTCTTCGTCTTGTTCTTGTTCCTCTTTCTTCCTTCTGATACCCTCTTCGCACACTTTGATACTTGGATACCCCCCTCACACAATGGCTCCCGCTGCTACTTTCGACGACAAGGAGGTCGCCGTCCCTGTCGTCACCAAGACTGTCAAGTCCGGCCGTGAGCTGGAAGACATCTCGGATGCCATCGATGAGGTCAACGTCCTCAAGGACCAGGCCCCCGCCATTGACGGCCCGGCCTATGACGACGTGTCCCGCTTTGATACAGACAAGGACAAGACCCAGTTCCGCCAGTACGACAACGCCTGCGACCGTGTCAAGAACTTTTACCGTGAGCAGCACGAGAAGCAGACCGTGGCCTACAACCTCAAGGCCCGTGCTCGCTACAACTCGGCCTCGCGCAAGCGGGACTCCATGACCATCTGGGAGGCCATGGAGAAGCTCAACACGCTCATCGATGAGTCCGACCCCGACACCGAGCTGAGCCAGATCCAGCACCTGCTGCAGAGCGCCGAGGCCATCCGCTGCGACGGCAAGCCGCGCTGGATGCAGCTGACGGGCCTGATCCATGACCTGGGCAAGCTGCTATACTTTTACGACGCCGAGGGCCAGTGGGACGTTGTGGGCGACACGTTCCCCGTCGGTTGCGCTTTCGACAAGGAGCGCATCATCTACCCCGACAGCTTTGCCAGCAACCCCGACGACACCCACCCCGTGTACAGCACCGAGTTTGGAATCTACTCGCCCGGCTGCGGCCTGGACAACATCATGCTGTCGTGGGGCCACGACGAGTACCTGTACCACGTCGTCAAGGAGCAGAGCCTGCTGCCCGCCGAGAGTCTGGCCATGATCCGCTACCACTCCTTCTACCCTTGGCACAAAGAGGGCGCCTACCGCCAGCTGATGTGCGACAAGGACCACAAGATGCTCGAGGCCGTCAAGGCGTTCAACCCCTACGACCTGTACAGCAAGAGTGACGGCATCCCCAGCGTCGACGAGCTCAAGCCTTACTACATGGAGCTCATCGACGAGTTCTTCCCCCAGAAGGTTGTCCACTGGTAAATGTGGCGGAAGAAAACGTCTTGAAGAAACTACAAAAAGAAACAACCCGACAAAACTTGCCACTTTATAGCGGGCGAATGGGAGTTATTTGAGTTGCATATAGAATAACCAAACACCCTGGGATGACGGAGCATTTTGTTTCTTTTCCGGTTTTATTTGAAATCACAGTCTGGAATATAATATACTTATGAATGAGAGCAAAGGGGAAGCTATATGTGTGTACAAAGAAATGCAAATTTTGACAAAACATATTGGACAGTAAGATAAAGACTAAACAAAAGAAGAATAAATGAGTGGCTTGAAAAAACAACTCCAGGTGATGATAGTAATGCCCAGTCCATGCGCCGACAATGCTACCTAGCGGTATGATCTATTTGCAATGGAAAGAATGACCGAACATATTAAGAGAATGAGAAACGAAATAAACGAGACAAGGAAAACCAGGGAAAACAGCAGAAAATTAGGGAACAAGGCTGAACGGACAGCAAGATGATAAAGAAGGGAGGAGGCAACAACGCAGGTAGCACAAGCTGTCTTCCGGAAAGGCTCACGAGCGGCGGTGCATGACACTGTTCAGCAAGCGGCTGACACCTCGTCGCCACCCGCCACAGCTAAAAAAGCCTTGGCAGGACGCGGGCTGCCGGCAGCGCTGTTAGGGTTTGCCATGGATGGAATCGACATGGCCCGCGACTTCTTGCTGCCCATGCGCATGCCATTGCGGAAGGCGTGCACCTCCTTGAACGCCAGAGTCGCCTGCTCCTTGGTCACCACAAGGCCCTGTGTGATGGGCTGCTGGTCGCCGTTCTCAATGACGGCCATGCTCGGCCACACCACCAGCAGGATGTCACCGGGGTCCATGTCCGACTCGTTGTCGCTGTCGTCGGCAATAGCGTGGTCGTTGTGGTCAACGTGGTCGTCGTGGGGCACAGCAACATCGGTGTCAACGCCCTTGCCGGCCTCTTCTAGAGGATCGCTGACAAGAGTATCATCGCCAGTCACGTTGAGCTCGTCCATCGGGCCGTCCATCGGGCCGTCGTGGGCCTCCTCGTCTACATCACCTACGTTGCCACCGCCGTCCAGCTCGGCAACATCAATAGCTCGCTCCAGCTCAAGACCCTCCTTGACATCCCTGGCAGAGACGGGCGAGTTAGCGCGCGTGCTGCTGCCGCCACTGGCACCGCTGCGGCGGCGTGGCGCTACCTGGTGGCCGTCAAACTCGGGCAGCGGCAGCGCCTGCCAGTCGAACTCGTCATAGGGTGGGCCAAAGTACGGCTCAATCTTCATCTTGGCCATCTGGATCTTTTGCCACTCCGTGCAGGCCACAATGCAGGCCTCACCGAGGGCGCTGCAAAAGGCGTCATAGGGCAGTGCGCCCAGCAGGTGCTGCACGACCCACGAGACCTCGCGCACGACATGCTGGACGCGCGCCTTGGCACTGAGGCGCTGGATATCGGGCAGCGTCGCGAGCAGTGTCGACCGAATGTTTTCCTCCTTGGCCGGGTTCTCAAACTCGACGCCATGCAGCAGCTTGGTGAGCTCCGTGTCGTCGTCCATGAGGTAAAAGGGCCGGAAGATGTACTTGTGGAGGGTGCGCGACAGCACAGACAACACCGACGCGATGCGCATGGCCTTGGCGACAGGCGTGTTGGATTGCGGCAGTGGAATCTGGGTCGGGCCCTTGAGTGCCTCTGCGCTGCGCAGGTTCTTCCAGCACGATACGTCGTGGAGCACCTTGTCCTCGAGGTCCTGGCGGAAGTGCTCTTCAACGAGTTGGAACAGCCGTGTCCAGATGGTATCCAGGATTTTGACACTGTCCTGTTAGTATTATTTGTATTCTATTTTCCAAGTCCATATATCAGAGACAAAAACTTACTACATGTCTTCTGGTTGCTCGAGCAGCTGGACGCGGTAGCTATCAAGCTCGTTGAGACGGCCCGACTTGACATTGAGGTCGCTCTCCGTGAGGAAAAGTACCTCTTTGAGAGTATCGCGCTCCTTGGTGACCTCCTGCAGCTGACTGTCTGTGTTCTCAAGATCGCTGCGGGCCTTTTCAAGGTCGGCAACGCATTGGGTCAGGGTGGCCTGCAGGTCGACAATCTTTTGTGCGGCAGTCTCCGAGATCTGCTTCTGCTCCTCGAGCTGCGCACTAACGTGCGTGAGATCGTCCTCGAGACCCGCCTTGGCAGTCCGCAGCTCCTCGAGCTGCTCGTTGGCCGCGGCAAGGTCGGTCTCCAGCTGTTCCTTAGCGGCTACTGTGTCGGCCAGCTCGTTCTTGGAGTCGGCCAGCTCGCCGTCGAGTTTGTCTCGTGCTTCGGTCATGTCTGTGAGCTCTTGCACCTTGCCTGCCAGTTCGTTCTCGACGTCTGCCTTGGCCGCCTCCAGCCGTGCCTGGGCCTCTTCGAGTTCACGACGGAAGTCCCAGTACTGCTCAAAGACATTTCGGTTTGTGCTGACCAGCTCGGCATTCTTTGCACGGAGGTGCAGAACCTCGCTAAAGATGTTGGCGAGCAGGTTGTAGTTGGGGTCTGCGGAAATGGCCTTGATGGCGCCGACGAGGCCGTCAACGACCTGGGTCGGGTCCTGGCCCGGCGCTGAGTCAACAGCCATTGTTGTATTAATTAGTTGCTTTTGTAGAAGTTGTTTGATGAGGTGTAGAGCTCTGATGAGAGTGCTGGTGACAGTGCTGATGAGAGGAGAGATTGAGATGAAAGAAAAGATGGCAAGAGTCGTATTCAAGCGAGCACGCCTACTCTTAAATCACCGAGATGCCAGAATGGTGCCCAAAATCAGCAAAACAATATGAGGCTTCATCCCACTTCATCCAATTTGGCCCTCAGAGATGTCTAGATACCCCATGTCGTAATAATGCGTCGTGTGGATAAAGGGCAAAGGGCAAAGGGCAAAATGTAGCGAGAGATAGGAGTCAGGCTCTGACAGCCGTATCTCCAACCCCTCATATGACCCTCGCTCGTTGTTATTTTGTCTTCTTATCAATGCTCCCAGTTATATTGAGTGACTTGCGTCTACTTGGGCCACACTGGGTTGCAGCCGGGCCCAACGCGGCTCGCCTTGTTCTAGGTTGGACCAAGGGTATACCCCCAAGTCTCCAGGCTCAAGACCAGCCTCAAGCTTGTCAGGCTGTATCAGCAAGAACATGATCAAAACGACTTGCAAGTATTCCAACCACCTCCACTCTCTACCGTCTTCTCACCCACCACCTCTACCATCCCCCGTCGGAATCGACTCTTGATCCCGCCTTCTTGTCAAAACCCAACCGCGGAATCCGGAATCGCCATCGTCGATCTGGAGGCGAGCGATGAACTGGTTCCAATCCGCGACTAGCAGTGTAATCAGGGCGGGCGTTGGGGGCACGCTTGTACTGGCATTTATGTGCTCGAGGCTTTCGTGGATCAACGTGGCTTTACTAAGGCCCAGTACAGATAGTGAGAGCCGAGTATGTACAAGTATATCCAAGCAGAGCCTGATCACGAGACTTGCCTTGTATCCGGTTCGTACCTTCCCGTGTTGTCCCCAGCTGCCATGTGCTGTTGCCCAATTTATAAAAAGAATACGCAAAGATAGGATAGCAGAAGAGGCAAGAGGTCCACTGTTGGCAACTCGACGGTCGGACCTTCCTATCGAGAGGTGTACGCAGATACAGGGCAAACGTGCAAGATTCAAGGAACTAAACTTTGAATAAGAAAGAGCGACCGACACGGCCGAGACTGCATATTCGGCAACGTACCCTCCTGTAAAGTATAGTGATGCTTTTGGCGCCTTCTTTCTTTGATCATTGGCCCTTTATATTGGGCACGAACCTGCTGACTGCTTACTTAATTTGGATTGCTGTCACACTTAGCCCGATGCTGTCGTGATATTTTCTGGCGTTTAGCATCAGCTCGTGATAAGTCCTATCATCTCTGGTAATGCCTTTAGCTGGTGAATACTTGCATGTTGCGTGAAGGCCGCACCTATTTGTAAATTACTTGGCAATCTATTTCTTAGTATTTTTAGTATTTTTAGTTTTCTTTGGTACATCGTTTTTGTTATAGTTTCAGTTTTTTCTTCTTATTCTTCTTTTGGTCTTTATATTATATCATTTACTTATATTTAATTAAAGCAGGATATTTTCTCTCTTTTCTCTTTCTCTGAAATTACTTCAATAATAAAAATAGAATCTGTGACAGATAACATGACTTAATTTAATAAATCCTATATTTTATTTCGTCGAGAAAACCCAAGAAAAAAACCAAGAAGAGGCGAGATAAAACAAAACAAACAGTAATATGCATCTGACATGTAATATGAGCTGAGTTGGCGCTCGCCCTGCCTGGAAAGCATTGCCATTTGGCACATTCAATACCAGTAGATACGCGGCATGGTGTTGTGACCATATTGGACGAGATCCGATGATCGAGGTTGGGCAGGATCTTATCGATATGAGCTTGCATAAGTCGAGTTATGAATATACACAACCATGTCTTTCACATTGCACTTTCATAAATATGCACAACTTATTTATGTAATATTTATACATTTATGAAACTGACATGGACAAACTCTTCCGCCAACAAACCACTACAACCTCAGAGCACGCGGCCGTCCTGCTTCCGAATTCTCTTTCTCTTTCTGTCCATCGGCGCCTGTGCTCCAGCTGACAGAATTGCGGCTGGTGACAGTGCCGCTCTTGGATAGCAGCTTGCGACGTCCGGCAGTCGACAGCGGCGCGCCGTCGTCGTGCTCGCGGATGTAGTAGGCCAAGTCGGCCGTGTCGTCGAGCTCGGTCTGCGAGTAGCCGTTGCCCAGCCACGCGAACCGGTTCCCTGTGTAGGTAATGTCAAAGTCGTCGAACCGCAGCTCCTTGACAGCCTCGATGTAGTGGAGTGTGCTGCCGGGCCACAGCGCGGTGATGGGCCCACCGGGGCGCTGCTTGTACCACGACCGGCACGGATCGGCCCAGACGGTGCGGCGCATGTAAAACTCCTTGTACTCGTTGAAGTCGTGCACAGCCTGCTCACTGGGAGCAAACGTGGCAATGTTGGTGGTCTGGAAGCGGTCGACAAGCTGGCACATCCAGTCCGCCTGGGCTTCAATGGCCGACAGCACCGGGCCGTTGCCAATGGGACAGTTGGGCCCGAGGAAGACAAGGTAGTTGGGCACACCGGCAGCGGCGACACCCAGATACGATGCCGGGTCGACAGCCCACTTGTCCTGCAGGTTATCGCCCGACGGAGTCACCACGGGGAAGCGGGGCCGGAACGAGGTGTCAAAGCCTGTGGCGCATATCAGCACGTCGACGGGGTGCTCTTTGCCATCGTCGCACAGACACCCCCGTTCGGAGACACCCGTGATTTCGCCATAGACCACCTCGACATTGGGCTTGGTGAGGGACTCGAGGTAATTAACGCCCGGAGTCAGGCGACGGCAGCCCACCGACCAGTCGGGAATCAGCTTGGAGGCAAGGTACTTGTCGTCGCCGAGTTTCTCCTTCATCTGCGCGATCATGTACTCGCGCGTGTCCTCGTTGACTTTGGAGTTCTTGAGGAAGATGCCAAACTGGCCATTGAGGCCCGTCTCGATTTCTTTGCGATACGTGAGAAGAGCTCCGGGCTTGCTGACAAACTCGGCACGCTCTTCGGGCGAGTAGACGTGCTGCTCAAGGCCCTGGACGGGAGACACCCAAGTGGGCTCGCGGATAAACGTTGTCACCTTTTTGCACTTTTCGCGGATGGCTGGCAGCACCTGGATACCTGACGATCCGTTGCCGATGAGGCCGACATGCTTGCCGTCAAGCACCGTGTCCGGGTCCCAGTTGGCTGTGTGCAGCAGCGTGCCCCTGTACTTGTCCAGGCCGGGAATCGCAGGCCAGCGCCAGTTGTTGAGAATGCCCGAGGCATTGACGAGGATATCGCAGTGGTCGCTGATGACGACGCCCGTTGAGCTGTCCTTGACTTTGACGTTGTATCCGCCGCGCGCGTTGTCCCAGTAGGCCCCGACCACCTGGTGCTGCAGACAGACATACTTGCGCAGGCCGTACTTGGTGGCAAAGTTCTCAAAGTAGGCAAATATGTCTTTGGAGGGGGGGTAGACAGCGGGCCAGTCGAGCTTGGGCTCAAAGCTCCACGTGTAATTGTGTGATGGCACATCGCAAGCACAGCCCGGATATCTGTTCTCATACCACGTGCCCGCGACGGCCGGGTTTTTCTCGTAGACGGCAAGACTAAAGTTGCTAAAGTGTTTCTGCATCTTGTAGGCAAACAGCAGGCCTGAAGCACCGGCACCGACGCAGATGACGCGCACATGGCGCTCCGAGTGGATGGGGGCCTCGAGGCGGCGGGCGGCATCCCGATTCTGGGGGGAGGTCCCAGAAGGAACGATAAAGTCGGCCATTGTCTGTAGGATGCGAGGCGAGGTTCGTGCTTGACTTGGGAAAGTCGTTGGAATACTTACTTAACAGGACAGTACAGAATATTGGACAACAAAAAACAGGAACACTTATACTCGACACACGACATGGGAACATTCGGGATAACAGACCCGACCCCGAATACAAGGGCAGTTCAATGGCGTCCTGGCCTCGCATCATATTGGGGGAGTAGCTTCGCTGGGTTGTTAGCTGCCATGGTCCCCGATAAAACTGTTGACATGATCTGGCCCTTAGTGCGTCACGTATACATATAGGTGGTTTTCAGGCGGTGTGCTATGAGGTAGATGTTGGTATCTGCGCAGAGGGAATAAAGAAAAGATCGACATGAGCTCATGCTCCGGCCGCCTGGGCTAGTCGTCGCCTCGGGGAGTTCACAAGTCCGGGGTAATGCGGGGAGAGCGGGAAAGGTCAGCCGCTCGTGCATGATGAATCATTAGCTGTTTAGGAATACGATTATTGGATTAAATGAGAGTGTGATTAGCCATAAAATATACAGACAAAACTAATAAGTCAAGTTGATAAAGACAGTCTTGGTGTCGGTAAACATGCGCAGCGCATTGATGGCGTTCTCGCGGCCGATGCCGCTCTCCTTGCTGCCTCCAAACGGCGCATTCAGGAAACACATGGACACGCAGTTGACACCCACCATGCCGCTGTCTAGCTCGGCCGACACCCGCATCGCCCGGTTGATGTCCTGCGTGAACACGCCTGCCATCAGCCCGTATGTCGTGTCGTTGGCCTTGGCGATGATCTCCTCCTCCGTGGCAAACTTGTTGAGCACGGCCACCGGACCAAAGATCTCGTTCTTGAGAATCTCGGCGTCGTCGCCCACACCCTCAAAGACGGTCGGCTGCACGTAGAAACCCTTGTCGCCGATGCGGTTGCCGCCGACAATCAGCTTGCCTTGCGACTTTCCGCGGTCGATGAAGCCCGACACGCGCTCAAACTGCGACTTGTCCACAAGCGGGCCGATAATAGTGGCGTCGACGTCAGGGTCGCCGACGCCCTGGATCTTCTCTTCCATTAGTTTCTTGTAGCCGGCGACAAACTTGTCGTAGATGCCCTCCTGGACGTAGACGCGCGATGCCGCAAAGCAGACCTGGCCCGTATTGGCCGTGATGCCGTTGGCACACCAGCTGATGGCGTTTTCCAGATTGGCGTCGTCAAACACGACCGCCGGGCTCTTGCCGCCGAGCTCGAGTGTCACGCGCTTCAGGTTGGACTTGGCAGCCATCTCCTGGATCTTGCGGCCAGTGCTGGTGGAGCCTGTGAAGCTGATCTTGCGCACGCGCATGTGGCTGGCCAGCAGAGCGCCCGTCGAGCCGTCGCCCGTGATGACCTGGAAGACGCCAGGCGGGAAGCCGGCCTCTCTGATGAGATCCCCGAGGGCAAGTGCAGCAAACGGCGTCTTCTCCGACGGCTTTAGAATAAAACAGTTGCCTGTCGCCAGCGCCGGTCCGGCCTTCATTCCGACATTGCCAATAGGGCCGTTCCAGGGGATGATGCCGGCTGTGACGCCCAGCGGCTCGTTGCGTACAATCTTGAGGAAGCCGTCGTCCTGTGGATATGTCTCGCCGGCAAACTTATCGATCCATCCGGAAAAGTAGCGCAGGGCCTCGGAACAAAAGTTTATTTCAAACGAGCCGAAAGCGCCAAAGGGGGCGCCGAGATTGAGGCGCGACAGCTCCGCCAAAGGAACGGCATTGGCCTCAATCAGATCAGCAAGCTTGTTCATCGCGTCGCGGCGTTCGCGCGGAGGGAACTTGCGCCAAGCAGGGAAAGCTGCCTCGGCTGCAGCCACAGCAGCATCAACGTCCTCTTCGCCTGCCAGGGCAACATCGTCGGCGATGAGTGTGCCGTCTTTGGGGCTGAACACCTCGAGTTTCTTGCTGCTCCTTGAGTCGACGTACTGCAGGTGTTAGATCGAGGACAGGGCGAGACTGTATAAGTAACTGCATTGACAAACTGACTTTATTGTTGATGAACAACAGCTTTGGGAGATTCTCCTTGCTGTATGTTGTCAGAAAGACGTTGCTCGCCTGAAGAGGCTTGAG
This sequence comes from Ophiostoma cf. undulatum, assembly GCA_022392935.1. Classification (NCBI taxonomy): domain Eukaryota; kingdom Fungi; phylum Ascomycota; class Sordariomycetes; order Ophiostomatales; family Ophiostomataceae; genus Ophiostoma; species Ophiostoma cf. undulatum. The sequence goes on along the minus strand of JAKRGL010000045.1, from coordinate 596,217 downwards.
GCCGGGACCAAGAGACATTTTTTGCTGTGATTATAAGGCTGTTTTTAGTAGACTTTGCTGCTGTGAGATTAATCAAAGAAACCAGGCAACTTGATCTGAGGATGATAGCCCAACAATATCAAATGAATCTCACCCTACCCCGAGTGCCATGGTCACCTAGGAGATATGCTTCACATACAGTCGCTTCACCGTAGCCACAACGTAGCCGAGCTTATCAGCCCCAACAGCAACACTACGACTAAAAATATCTCCAACAGTCAATAAAGAAACAATGCAAATACCCCCCCTACCTGCTGCGTTTTCCTCCTTGCTCATGGTCTCCGACAGGGTCTTGCGGGGTTGATTGTCGTGAATCGGTGGAGACAGCCAGTTGGAAATTGATATCCGCAACCTGCCGCATCTATGAATAGACATTAACTGAATTAAATAGAAAATGCATGTAGAACCTTTTGATTTTTCCTCTGAAGAGACTTGCTCTGGTGAGGGACCCCTGGTCTGATGATGCGGGGAAGAGCAGATTTGATTCAAACAAAGCAGAGAAGCAAAGAGTCTACCGGTATACCACCAACAGTAGAATAGAAGATGGCGACGTTAACAAGAACACAACTACCAGAGACCAATATATAGCTGTCTGATGGAAGCGTCCGATATCATGACCATAGAGGTTCCTGTCTATTTTGAATAAACGATGCAATTACCCCATTAGGAGATATCTCCACGTATACCATGACGTCCATTCCCAAAACTATGAAGGCCGGCCAGTGGGACCCGGTAGGTTTATATCAAGCACAGCCAAGCAAAACTACCAGCTGACAGTAAAGAAAGTAAAGGCGGTGGTGGTGAACGAGGTGGCTGTACCGGAGCCGGGGCCGAACCAGTTTCTCGTCAAGATCCGGTCGGCCTCGCTGTGCCACAGCGACCTCTCGAACATGGAGCACCCTGTGCTGGACAGGCCCGTCACCATTGGCCACGAGGGTGTCGGACACATTGTCAAGCTGCACCTGTCGGCCGAGGGCAAGGGCTTCAGTGTCGGTGACGCCATCGGCTTTGGCTACTTTGTCGACTGCTGCTTCGAGTGCGAGGGCTGCATGGTCCACAATATGCACTGCCAGCTCGGCACCAGCAAGGTCCAGGGCTTTGCTGCCGACGGCTACTTTGCCGAGTATGCAGTGGTCGACTACCATAACGGCATAGTGCTCGACGAGCGGGTGTGGGACCTGCGCACAGCGTCGGCAATGTTCTGTGCTGGCGTCACGGCCTTCAACTCGGTCGACAGCTGCGAAGCCACGCCCGGCCAGTGGCTTGCCATTGTCGGCTGCGGCGGCCTCGGGCAGCTCGCGACACAGTATGCGAAAGCCATGGGGCTGCGCGTGATCGGCATCGACGTGGCCGACGCCAACCTCGACGAGACGCGCAAGCAGGGCGCCGAGCACGTTTACAACTCGCGCACCTGCGCCGACACGTACATTGACGAGATCAAGAAGATCACGGGCGGCGGTGCGCACCACGTGGCCGTGTACACCAACGTGCAGCCGGCATTTGTGAATGCGCCCAAGCTCCTGCGCATCGGCGGCACCTTCATGGTCGTGGGCATTGCCCCGAAGCCGCTTGAATTCACGGCTATGGACGTCGTGCTGGGCCGCTACAAGATCAAAGCCGACAGCACGGGCATTCCGCAGCGCATCCCCAAAGCGATTGCGTTCTCGGCCAAGCACAACATCCGCCCCGTCGTCGACGTCCGCGGCGGGCTCGACCAGCTGGCCGGTATGGTGCAGGAGATGCGCGAGGGCCGGCTCACCAAGCGAACAGCCGTAGCGTTTGATTGATTCTTTGGTTCAAGGACTGTTTATATAAAGAGTGTTTTGATTGAATTGTTTTGGTTCTAGTTTTTACTACTTTAAATTTACTTTATTCAAGCAGTAAAGACAGTCAATACCACTATACTACTGACTGGTAAAGCCCCCGTCGGCAATCAGGGCCGCACCCTGCATAAAGCTGCTCATCGGCGACGCCAGAAATGCAATCGTGTCGGCAATCTCCTCCATGGTGCACATGCGCCGCAGTGGCGTGCGTGCAATGTCCTTGCTCAGCGGCGCGTCGGGGTCGGTCGACATGGCCCTCAGCAACAGCGGCGTCTCCACGTAGCCCGGGCAGATGGCATTGATGCGGATGTTTTGCGGGCCATACGTGTTGGCATCGCCCTTGGTCAGACCCACGACGCCGTGCTTGGCTGCCGAGTACGCCGTCTGGGTGAGGTTCGACGGCGCCACGATGCCGTACATGGACGCCGTGTTGATGATGCGGCCGCGTCCATTGCGCGGCCCGAGATCGTCCTGCTTGAGCATGACGCTGATCTCTTCCTTCTGGCACCGCCACACGCCGTCCAGGTCGATATTGATCACGCGCCGCCACTCTTCCTCCTCGACCTCGTGTGTCGGCTTTCCCGACCCACCGACGCCGGCATTGTTGACGGCAATATCGAGGCGGCCGAACTGGGCAACGGCATGGGCCACGGCGGCACGCACATCACCGCCTTTTTGCACATCGATTTTGATATTCAGCACCTCGACATGGGGAAACTGCTCCTTCAGCGCTTTGCTGGATGTTTCGAGCAGCTCAAAGTTGATGTCGGCCAGAGCCAGATTGGAGATGCCATACCGGGCAAATGCCAGGGCCGTGTACTGGCCAATGCCGGATGCGGCACCGGTGATAAAAGCAGTGCCTTTGACGAGAGACGCCATGATGCAGGAGTTGAGTTTTGGAGATTAATGAATATTTTAGTTCTTCCAAAAAAATCCAAATAAACTACTGATGCATCATGGACGTTTTCGTCACGCAGAAGCCGGGCTTTAATCACATCTTTAATCCCGAAGAGCCGAGAGTAGCATGGCCGGGAGGGGTAGTGACATAGTTCATTTTGGTGCGTGCAAGGGTGCAAGATCCTAGAGGGACAGCCACGGCTAGAAGCCGGTTGTTGTTTTGCGCGGCCCAGGCAAGGGTTGCGTGCACAATTTACGGGTATCGAGTAGATGATGCATAAATGTTATGCAACAACTAGCTTGGTGTGCATAAATTGCAGTGTGAATAGCATGTACGACGTGGATAACGTTGAGTATTGCTAAATGTACTAAGACAAAGACCAGCAGTAAAGTACATTAAACAACGCAACATGAACCGTTTCCCATTGCTTATTTTCCATTCTGGGACACGGAGCCTCATAGCACCCGTGATAATTGTATGTGCCTTGGTGACCGGTTAATATAAATCAATATATGTAGTAGCATCGCCAAGCAAGACGGGCAGCAGCTCCGACGAGGACAGCAAGATAAAGAGTACTGTCCTTGGCTTCGAGTTTATTTAAGGCTCTCGGGATACACAATAATTATTCTGCTCTGGAGATCGATATCCCACAATCACAATGAAGTACATTTCCCCACTGCTGGTGGCCTCGGTCAACGCCTTTGGCCAGCCCAAACAGGTGCCCAAGACCGAGACGACACCGACAGAGAACTTTGTCTGGAAGGATCCATTCACTTCAAGTCTGGGGTTGTACAGCAGATTTGAGCCTGCTTGTACGTCCGAAAAGACTTTTACAGCCAGCGAATACCTCCTGCACGACCTGTTTGAGAAAGCACCCCTTGGTCTTTGGGCCTATGCAGACGCGCTCAAGGATATATTCACGGGAAAGCCATACCCCGGAGGCTGGGACGGCCTCGATCCGCACATGTACGAGCGGCCACTGCTGAGCATGGAGTACGGCAATGTGCCTCTGCCAGTCAGAGAATGGATCGAGGCTCAGCAGCGCGGTGGCGGTGGCGGTGGCGGCGACGACGAGAAAGACGACGAGAACGAGAAAAATCATGGGGACAAGGACCTGTTCGCTGTCTTTGAAAGACAAGCTGATACCGAGAGCAACGTGGCAAAGACGGTGGCTCCTCTGCCGCCCGAAAAGGCGGGCAAGTTTCGGATGTTGGACAAGAAGCGCATTGTCGTCTTTGCACCTGGTGCGCTGTATAGGATTCTACCCCTCTGGGTTGCAGACGGAAGCAGCTGTCAGGGTAAGTCTTTTATTCGGGGCTTTAAGGAATAGTACACAAATATGTATACTAACAGACAGAAACACTACTCAACCTGGATAGATACGCGTCTGAGCCAGGCGATGACGGAGTTATTGCATGGACGACGGCACATACGACGCCAAACCGCAGCAAGGGCGAGAGGGGGGTCACCTTTACAATCAAGGCCCAGGCATTGAAGGCTGTCAAGCAAGCCAAGGAGAAGAAGGAGGAGCTATAGTCTCTATTAAACCAGCAAACGTTTTTTTAATCTGACGACTCTGTAGACGACAGGCTGGGTGGCAGGTCTACGGATGATGTCCCCCAAGCACTCTCAGTAGGTCCCAGCATCAGCTCCAGAGTGCCACCATCAGAAAAGAAGCTGTGGTCGACCCAGTTGCGCGAGTATGGCTTCCCGTCGAGTGTGACGTTTTGGATATAAAGATTTGTAGAGTACGTCGGATCGAAGTTGATATTGCGCACAATCGCCGTCTTGCTCGTGATTCCGTTTGTGATGTTGACCTCGCGGAAGAATGGAGGCGTAATCAGATACACATTCTGCCCACTCATCGGCCATAGCCCCATCATTGCAAGCGTCGAGAAGGCCCCCATGGCCCCGCTGTCGTCGTTTCCAGGGATGCCCGCCAGCGTGTCGTTAAACTGGCTCGGGATGTACTGGTGTGCATAGAGCGACGACAGCGCGGGCCGACCTGCATAGTGGAACAGGTACACCAGCAGAAATGCCTGCTCGTCGCCGATATACAGTAGGTTAGGAGTGTTGTGGGCGTACTGGAGCCGCGCAACAAACGACTCTGGACCGCCCATGCGCACAATCAAGGCGGCCATGTCGTGCGGTGCATAGAACGAGTACAGCCAGCTGCCACCCTCGTACGTCTCGTGGCCGTTGGCATTCAAGTAGCACGACGTGAACTCGAGCAGCGGCTGGCAGAACAGAGGATCCTGGAAGCCAAAGGTGCCGTTGAGATACCGTGGCTGCAGGAACCCAGTGAAACCCGTGTTCCTTTGTTCTTGCACGACTGCACCTGTTGCGGGATCTGTAACATTGATGGTGATGGCTGACGTCTGGTCTTCTTTCCACAGATTGGCCCAGTTTCCCGACCGCTGCTTGTATTTGACGGCATCATCAATGTGGCCAAGCAACTCTGCCATCTCGGCAATACAAAAGTCATTGTACGCATATTCGACGGTACGACTTATGCTGCGGGTGAATGGGCCAACGCCAGCCGTGTCAAAATCGTCGGCCGGGATGTACCCGTACTTGTTCCAACTCGCGAGGCCGCCGCGACCTTCCACACTCCAGATAGGGGGCTCCGCCTCGGCGTCTTTGGCAACAGCCTCGTACCCCGTCTTCCAGTCGATGTTTTCCTTGAGGCCTTTGACAAACGAGTCGGCCAGGACTACGTCGGCATTGCTTCCGCCTTGCGTGTAACCCTTGCACAGGCTCATGCGGCAGTCCGGCAGCCACCCTTCGTGGCGGTAGACATCGATGAGGCTGCGGACCATGCGGGCCTGGCTCTTGGGATCGACCAGTGTGATCAACGGATGGATACTGCGGTAAGAGTCCCAGATGCAGTAAAACGAATCGTAGTCTTGCGTCGTTAGTGGATGTTAAGTACACAGTAAAGCAAAGACTGCGGGAGTCTACGTACAAGGCTCGTCGCTATCCCATAGCGGATTCTCGCCGGTGTAGTCTTGTGGTGACAGCATCGTGCGGTAGAGGCCAGACCAGAATACTCTGCGCAGAGTTGAATTAACGCCCGTGTCATCGATCTGGACGGGGCCTAGCTTTTCTGTCCAAGCTTTCTTTGCCAATCTGCGCGTGGCACTAAAATCATAGTCTGGGATTTCGCGCTCGGCATTGGAGCACGCCTGTGCAGTACTTTTGAATGATACCCCTACACGCACGAGGATCTCGGATGGACTGGTGTCGCCGCTGAACTGTATCCATGCCCCTGCAGGAACGGCTGGACTATCGATGCCATCGGGATATGTGCGCAGACTCTTGGGCTCATAGCCGGCACGATTGTTCACAAACACGCCAGTATCTCTGAGACGCAGCTGGGTTTTGAAGTCGGCACAAAAATGGAGGTCATAGTTGCCGATGCCAAACGACGGGCTGAACGTGCCGTTGCCCATCATGCGGCCGGTCGATGCGTCAACAGCAACACTTGCATTTGAGCGGCTGCCCGGCAAGTCTTTCAGATCGAGCAGAATAAGAGGACTGGATGTCTGATTCTCAAACGTGCTGGGAAATGTAAATCTATAGAGAGCAGTCCGGTCCGACACTGTCATCTCGGCGCGGACAGACGTGTTGAGAGTCAGTGCGAAATAGCCGGGACGAGCCACTACGGTACCGTTGATTCTTTTCTTGGCGCGGTCGCTCTCGGTAAAACGACAGTTGTTGATGTCGTCCCCTGGACAGCCAGCGTGCGGGAAAATGGGGAAATTGCCGAGACTCGATCCGCCGCCAGTGCCTGAGTCGTGCATGTGGCTGAACCCGGTGATGTCTCCGTCGTTGGACGCGAAGCCGCCCTGGTTTTCTGTACTCACATCGGCCACGGCCTTGGCCATGCCAAACGGCATCGTCGCGCCCGGAAAGACGTGACCTGCATGTCAGTAATGGCCCGAGGAATGACGGAGAAAACAACACGCACCTCCATTGTCGGTTCCGATCAACGGGTCGATGTAGTCGAGCGGGTCACTGCTAGTATTTTCAAACAGTGCCGCCGATGCCAACGGCACAAACAGACCAAGTATCGCAAGCATATTGCAGCTGACAGTCAGAAGAGGCTTGTCAAGATGACTGTCTCTAATGGGACGTCTTCCTGCCTTCCCCCGAAACCGCTTTATATAGCCGGGACCCCGCACGGCGATACTGCGGCAAGGAGCGGCCGATCTTCGTTTCTTCGGGAAGGTAGTACCTGCCCTTCCTACCTCCTCTTTGGACGTCTGAATGCAGCATGTGTTCTCACATAATGCATGGCTATTTGAGACTCGCGACAGCCGAGGTCAATTGCTACGACGAGAATGTGGTTGAAGTTATCCAACGCTGATGACCAGAAGAAGGCGTTTTGCGGGTGGGTTTGATTGCAAATTACATCATCGAGAACCTTATTTTTCATCGCAGCATTTTTATTCCATTTAATTTGTGAATGTCCGGGTGCCTGTGATTTTGTATTCTGACCACCGCACACGGCGTATTGACATGAAGTCTCGACTTGGCTGCTCAGATGATAAAGGCACGGCAGGCCCACTTATTGTAGAGTCGACTATTTTAACTCCCAGGCGCCCCCGTTTTTGAACCTTCTCTTCTTCCCACTCTCCCAACTCAACCTCACAACTTTCCAAGTCACAACTCAACGAACAACAATGGCTCGCAGCTACAAAACAAAAACCGTCGCGGCTGACGAGAAAAAGCCACCCAACTGGACGGAAATGGTGCCGCACGAATACTGCGGCGCCCTGGACCTCGGCCGCAAAGGACGCAAGAACAAGACACAAAAGTGCAGCGCGTGCCAGCAAGTCAAGGCGCAACTCGCCCACCAAGTCGAGAAGGCCACCAAGAGCCGCCGCAGCGATAAGATGTCATTTACTGTCTTTGGCAGTGACTGACTGGGGACCAACGCTGAGGCTCGCGAGGATGCAGAACCTGGCACCCGCGACAGAGCGCCGCATCACCCGCGGCGAATAACAAAAACCGGCGCAACTAGCGACGAAGAAGAAAGGAAGAGACATAAAACACATAAAACAAAGAGGAGGAAAAGGAAAAGGGAAAGGGGAAAAAGGGAAAGGCACACCTCACGATACCCGGCTGACAACAGAAGCCAAGCGATTGTATTTATACATGTTATCAAGAATATTTGAATGTTTTAGGATACTTTATTTTTACCAGACGCTCGCAGAGCAATGCTATGACTTGAACAGAACAATTTTAACAGATGCCATGTCGTGGTGTTCAAGGTCTCCTCGTACGACTAGTCTCATGATGTCATGCTTAGTCATCATAATTATATAATCATAATTTCCACTAAGTTTGTTTATAGTGGATACTTCTCCACACCCTGTGTAAGTGATCGATGTCGATATGGGAGTAGCACGATGCTACGCGATGGTGATCTTGAGATCTAGATATTGGAATACTATGATTTGCATTTAGAATGCTTCAGGCCGTGCTTCCAGTTCAGATTGTATTCCTATCCAGTCTTTTTGATGCAGAACTTGCACGCTATCTCAACTAGACTGTCCTTTTCAGCTTATGTAAGCAGAATCTACAAGAGCCTCGTAGTAGACTCGACCTGTCGACGATGTTGGTAGAATAGAAGACTCGAAGATGTCACGCGGTATTTTATAGCAGACTTCTTCCCTCTTCAAATTTTCCTCGTCCTCTTCCAATTTTCCTCTCTTCCTTTCTTTCTCTGCTTCTCTTCTGCTCTCTTTCTAACCACACCAACCCAACCAAATCAACCTAAATACGCCCAGTTCTTTAATACATTCAAAGCATCAACAGCACCCGCATCTCCAGCCATATTCAGGATCACAATGAGCCACCTCATTGCTAACCCTGACAGGATGTCTTGGCGGACAAGGCTGGTTGTTGCTGGCACCCGTGTCAGCGGCGTTCTCGTAGGCTATGATGCAGGCATCCTTGACGGCATGGCGGACATGCCGACCTGGATGGGCGACTTCGGCCTCGACAAGGTCGGCCCCATGGGTGTCCGCAGTGTCTATTTTGGCGGTGCAGTCCTCGGAGCCATCATCGCCAGCCCCACCGCTCAAACGTCTGGCCGGCCCTACTCTACTCTTCTGGGCACTGGCATGATTTCACTTGGTACCGCCTTCCAGTTTTTCCACGGCCCTACATTTATTGCAATGTACGGCCGTTTCGTCGCCGGATTGGGCGCCGGGTGCATCACAGCAACAGCACCCCTCTACCTGGCCGAGATCGTGACGCCAAAGTACCGCAGCTCCACCATCACCGGCTTCTTTTTGGCCATCTGCAGCGGCAGGATGCTCGGCAACGGTGTCAGTGCCGCGACGGCACACATCCCGACGCACTTTTCCTATATTGTGCCGTCCGCCGTGACGTACTCCTGGGTCTTGCTATCTGTCGTGAGTGTGTTGTTAATCACGTCCGAGTCGCCCTTCTACCTCGTGTCGATCAACTGGGTCAATGGAGCTGAAACGGCTCTCGGCCGGATCCGCGGCCTGCCCCACGACCACCACACTGTCATTGACTTTGTGCACAGAATGAAAATGTTCTACGACAGCAAGATTCGCCGTTATGGCTCCCCGACATTCATGAAGCTCATCAGAGAGGAAAATCGGCGTTTCCTTCTCACAGCCATCGCCCTCCAAGTCTTCAGCTACGCCCTCGGCATCGGCTTTCTGTACAAGCTGGGCGACGACATGCTGCAAAAGCTTGGACTGCAAAGTTCGGCCCTCCGCCGACTGGCCTTTGGCGTTTTCGAGGCGACCGGCTACCTTTCGTCCATGCTGAGCGTCTCGTTCATGGGCAACCGCAGGAGCCTCGTCGTCGGCTCATACTTTACCTTTATCTTCATGTTCATCTTTCTCTTTGAAATGAGCCGCTTCTGTGCCGTGGACGACACCACCGGCGAGCTCACCACGGTCAACTACGCCGCCAGCGTGTCACTGGCTCTCCTCGCAGGCACCACCATCATGGTCCACACTGCCACCTGGGTTGCCCGCTCGTGGTCCGTCAGTGCCGAGATCTTCCCGGCTATGTACCGCCCCCTAGGCCTGCCCATTGCTGTCACCGCCCACTTTCTGGCGGGCCTGGTCTCGGACATTGGCATGACCTATGCGATGAAGATCAAGTCCTCCACGAAGATGCATTTGGTGACTCTGTTCCCTTGCGTCTGGATCGTCGTCAGCGTCTTTTCCCTCCTCTTTGTCTATATCTGGCTCGACGACGACGACACCAACAACTGCACAATGGTGCGCCTCGATGCCAACGGCGTAGAGATGGTGCCCTTGCCGCCACGCACCGAGACCGAGACTCCCGCCTTTGAGCGTCCCTTTGAGGACCGTCGTGACTCGGGCGAAATCCGGGACTCTCTCGACCTGGACAGGTAGTATGTGTGTCACATGGCTGGGTCTGTAGCGCTTGCTTATTATTCATCTGATTTATTTTACTGCTTATCATCTTGTTGATCACCTTTGGCTGCTTTATCTTTGTTGTTGATCTATTGTTTCATATACGTTTACTTTGTTTTTTTGTTTTATTATCGTCTCTTTGGCGCTACCAACATACAGCGAGTGTGGCTAGAATCTGAGGAGACCAACCACCAACTCTCGCTGGGGTAAAGGTTTCCTGTCTATTGGGGATAACGGTTTCCTAAAAAAGGGATACGGACAGAGGCCTGCCCAATTGATATTCAAGCGTTTTTGATTTCAAACTGCTTATATTCCGAAAAGCTTAATGCTGAAACCCGTCACGTTGAATACATCTTTATTATTTCGCAGTTATTTGCATCCCCTGGTGTCACCAACCTCGCTGCATCACAATATCATACCGGCTATGGGTGCTGTTCCGTTTGTGGCAATCTACGAGTCCCTAGAGTCCATCGCCCTTGGCCTGCTTGGTTTTATGCGTTCTCACAATAGCCGTGGCATTGACTGAATCAGTTACTAATAAGTAGGTCATTGTCTACACGCTTTGGATGGTTGTATATAATCTCTTGTTCCATCTGGCTCGCTTCCCCGGCCCATTTCTAGCAAAGATCTCTCCTGTAAGCGTCTCGCGTTCTGTTCTGCAGCCTTTCTGTCGGCGATTCTGACAACCCGGATCCACAGCATCTACGGCCTCTTTCGTGGACGATGGCCATTCGATGTTCACCTGCTTCACCTCAAATACGGCCCTGTCGTCCGCCTGGTGCCCAACGAGCCGTCGTTTACCGATCCGGAAGCTTGGCGCCATCGCACAGCCCCTTCTGAGCACCCAGGCGACCTCCCAAAATGAGTGCTTATGTAATCGGTGATGACTAATCTCACCACTCATATCTTTCCTAACATACAACAAAAAGCACGCCCGTTAACACCGAAAGGTGTGACACCTGAACAAGAAGTACCGGTTTAAAAGAAGGAGATTGTTGTCTCGTCTTCGGTATGCATTACGACAATAAAACACAAAGGGAGTAAGTACATTTGCTTCGTTTCGATGCCTCATTTCCAAAGTATGTGTGCCAAGAAAAAAGGTCAGGCCAAGGGATAGCGTGATGCCGAGCCCGTCCTTTCGAAAGTACTCTGTAAGGGCAGCCATCACTTACATGTCCCGATTAGGAAAGCGCTAAGACAGACTGCACAAAAGCAGACATCCTGGTGCACATCATCATCCAAGCCGGGCATCATTGTCAGCATCAAAAACAAAGGCAAGTTAGTTGTAAAGATTGGTATAGACACATACTAATGCCAAAAAAGAAACAAGAAAGAATGTGGTCATCTCACACATAAAGCCGTGGAAGAGAGAATAACACCGTAGTCCCACAAAACCATTAAAGAAGCCAGAGAAGAAATAAAAGAGAAGAAAAGAGCAACAAAAAGTCCAAGAATAAGATCATTCAACCCCGGACAATGAATAGAATAATGTAGAGAATAAGGTAGACGGAGAACATGAAATGTCTAGGACAGAAGAAGAAGAGAAGAAAACAGAGAAACAAGCCTTACACCGGTTTATGCGACCTTACAGCCAAAGAACGCCAATGAAAAAGAATAGTGTTGCGATGCCGTATGATGCGACAGTCTTGGTACCAGAGCTGGCAGCGACAGAGGAAGGAGTGCTGACTGCCGCGGTGTAGTTGCTGGAGCCAGTGGAGGAGACAACGACGATAGTGCTGCTGGAGCCAGTGGAGCCAGAGGCAGAGCCGGTGGTAGTAGTGGTGAAGCCAGATTCGGAACCGGAACCTGATCCAGAGCCGGAGCCGCTGCTGGAGCCAGAGGTAGAGCCGGTGGTAGTGGCGGTGGATCCAGAGCCGGATCCAGAGCCGGATCCAGAGCCGGATCCAGAGCCGGAACCTGAGCCAGAGCTGCAGTCGCTGCCAGAGCATCCTGAGTCGCTGCTAGAGCCAGAAGTAGAGCCAGAAGTAGAGCCGGTAGTAGTGGTAGATCCGGAGCCACTGCCGGAGCCAGAGTCTGAACCGCTGCCAGAGCCGGAGCCAGAGGTAGAGCCGGTAGTAGTGGTAGATCCGGAGCCACTGCCGGAGCCAGAGTCTGAACCGCTGCCAGAGCCGGAGCCAGAGGTAGAGCCGGTAGTAGTGGTGGAGCCAGAGCCTGAACCGCTGCCAGAGCCTGAACCGCTGCCAGAGCCGGAGCCGCTGCTGGAGCCAGAGGTAGAGCCGGTGGTAGTGGTGGAGCCAGAGCTGGAGCCGGAGCCCGAACCGCTGTCAGAGCCAGAGCCCGACCCGCTGCTGGTGCCAGAGGTAGAGCCGGTGGTAGTGGTGGAGCCAGAGCTGGAGCCGGAGCCCGAACCGCTGTCAGAGCCAGAGCCCGACCCGCTGCTGGTGCCAGAGGTAGAGCCGGTGGT
>JAKRGL010000045.1:573443-583499 GCA_022392935.1 Ophiostoma cf. undulatum | reverse complement strand
AGTTGTAGTGGAGCTAGAGCTGGAGCCGGAGCCGGAGCCAGAGCTGCAGTCGCTGCCAGAGCAGCCGGAGCCGCTGCTGGAGCCAGAGGTAGAGCCGGTAGTAGTAGTAGAGCCAGAGCCAGAACTAGAGCCGGAGCCAGAGCCGGAGCCAGAGCCAGAGCCGCCGCCAGAAACGGAGCCGGGGGTGGACGTAACGGTAGTGATGGCAGCAGCAGTGCTGGTGACGGGAGCAGCCGTGGCCTCAGTGGCGTAGATGGTGGTATTCTCCTCATCGGGGCAGGTAATGGTAGCAGTAATAGGGGTAGAGCCGCACTCAGTGCACACGGTGGTGGTGACAGTGAAGCCAGACGGAATCTCAGTCGATGCCGCGGTGCAAGGAGCAGCATCACAGGTCTTGGTGATGGTGTAGGTCTTATCAATCAAGCCAGTAGGGCAGACCGTCTCGTAGACAGTAGTGTAGACGTAAACAAAAACATCGCCCGACCCAGAGCCGGAGCCAGAGCCAGAGCCGCCGCCAGAAACGGAGCCGGGGGTGGACGTAACGGTAGTGATAGCAGCAGCAGTGCTGGTGACGGGAGCAGCCGTGGCCTCAGTAGCGTAGATGGTGGTATTCTCCTCATCGGGGCAGGTAATGGTAGCAGTAATAGGGGTAGAGCCGCACTCAGTGCACACGGTGGTGGTGACAGTGAAGCCAGACGGAATCTCAGTCGATGCCGCGGTGCAAGGAGCAGCATCACAGGTCTTGGTGATAGTGTAGGTCTTGTCAATCAAGCCAGTAGGGCAGACCGTCTCGTAGACAGTAGTGTAGACGTAGACAACAGTATCGCCCGAGCCAGAGTCAGAGCCCGAGCCCGAGCCGGTGGTGGTGGTGGTGGTGGCCTCGGGGCACGACGTCATGGTAGAAGTGGCACCAGGAGGAAGAGTCACAGTGATGACAGGCAGAGTGGTGGTCAGAACACAGCTCGTGTTGGCTGCACGCTCAACGTAGGCGTTGGCAACGTTGCGGTTAAGCTTGGCAGACGCAGCGGCAGCCAACGACAGGAAGGTAATTTGCGAGGCCTTCATTTTGATGAGTGATGATGATAGTAATATTATTAAGGGGGTATAACTGAGAAGAGAAGAAGAATAAACGAGTGAATAAAAGTTGGTATAGGAAGAATATACAGTAATGAAGATTGTAAAGTAGAAAAGTAAACGAATGAATAGAGACGGATTATTATGCTGCTGCTCACTTGAGTCAGAGATGTCGATATTATGGCTGTTCTGGTGGTGGATGGAAGTGCCGCTGAGAGAACGAAAAGGCAAAGAAGAAGGAGACAAGGTGAATGGATTCTATATATACAATAATGGCATGATATTGTTTGTGTACTAGGAGGTTTACACACACAAAGCACAAAGACACCGACTTGCATCATCTGTGCTCACAAATCCACATCCCCGTTGTTGATCTAGCCGGAGAGTAAAGACCAAAGAAGCCAAAGAGATGGAGGGCCCAGTGGTTGCCTTAGGCGAGTGGAATTTCCATTCCGTTTTCAAACGACTTTGACAATATTGGAAAAAAGTACTGCTGAACATCACAAAGCAGTTCGTGTGTATCTGTTTGGACACAATACCGAGTCGGAAACAAAACAAAGAATATTATGGAGGGGTGTGGATAGTGAGGTGCATTGGATATGAATGGACATGAATATGGATATGAGAATCTGTAAGAGCCAGGCGGGCCAAATGTGGAATGAAGACTGAGCTCTCACAAAACAGAGCATCTAGGCCAACCAGAGACACATAAACGTGAGGGCATATTCGGTGAAGACAGCCGTGCTTACAAAATAAAATATAAGATAACTTAGATGTAGAAAGATATCATGACAAAGAAAGGCAATCGGTAGACCTCTGCGTATGTGAGACTCGGGTATGGCAACAAAGGACCGGCAAGTCCAGAAAAGAACTATGGACGAAAATGGGTTGAGAGTCGGGTGGAGGAAGTCGATTGATTACTGACCTCGTTAATCAGCAGCGAGTGTATGGAGGTGTGAGTGGATTGATAGATGGGGTCAAGCAGAAAATAACAAAGATATGAGAAACTAAAAATGTTAATGCAGAGACTTTTTGGGCCACGGGAATGTCAAGGAGAGTGGAAGTGTACACAGTGGTGGGGTGGCAGCAACAACGGAGATGACAGAGGGGGTGTGATAAGTGGCGAGATTGTCAATAATCAAATATTACATAGATAAAAATCAAAGATGCTTCATAAGTCTGCCTGTAGAAAGGCAAAAGTACGCATGCCGGCAAGGCGCAACCGGAGTAATGCTACAGTTGCAGGTCAAAAAGGACCTGGCAAGGACTCCTAAGGCCTCTTATGGCGGGAGGGAACTCGAACACATACTACGAAAACAGCCAGGGGTGCGTGCTTTTCTTAACAGGCGAGGCCTGCAGGCTTGAAATAGGCAGAGCGGGGGCATGTTCCTGGAGATATTTTTCCTAAGGCTCATGCACGCTGCGATCAGGCATGGAGGCTGCAGGAAGGCCAGCAGAGGAGGGAGGACTGGAGACTGTCTGTCTGAGCTAAAACAAAAGCATAAGCATACATAGTAGAAAGGCTGCCTGGGTATTAAACGCCAACCTGTAGAGTCAACACAAAAAGACGTGAGTAATTCTACACGTCTTACTCATGAGGCTATACAGTATTCGCATATCAAAGAATTAGACGGAACATTGAGTACCAACAGAGACAATAGTGGTCTTGGTATTGCAACCGAGATCGTCAAAACAGATTGACACAAGCTCACATTTTCTCATTAAATGGGAAAACAAAACAAACAAAGAGGATAGCACCGGGATCATAATGAACAATTAATATGGAGTCAACAAAAACAAAATACGAAAACCCAACAAACACGTCCCATTCATGTGCATGTGTCGTGCCGTCCGTTGGTCGTGGATCTCGATGGGGCCAAGAAGTTCACGGAGAGCCGCCATCTGTGCATGCATAGGCGAGAGACAAGACACAGAAAAGGAAGACAAGAAGATAAGCTTATACGAAATTCGATATTGAGCACACTAACAGTACAGCTATACAGGGCAAACGAGCCATCCCGGCGAGATGAGAAATTCAATACAGCTACGATCGTGGGACGGGCGGAGCAGGCATGGCGCCACCTAAACAAAGGCGCGTACTGCACATATCCTGCATGTGGGTGTTGCGTTGCGGCATCCAGCAAAGTGTGGGCTCGAGTCTACAGAGCTGGCTGTCAACAGACATGTCGTGGACTCTAACCAGGTCCGGGATGTTCTGGGCCGTGGCCACCAAGTGGTGAAAGTAGAAGTAGGCAGGCAAAGGTTACGGGAGCGGACAGAACTATGGTGGGTTGTAGATATCCGTCCACGATGTCGGTTTGTCTACAAGAGGTGACTCTCTGCAAAATCTATTATACGCCGGACCACTACTTTCGGGAATGGCCAGCGGGAATAATGGGGCCTCGATAGCTTGGAAGAAGAAGAAGCACAGAAAACAAAAATGATACAAATAAAAATAGAGGGAAAATAAGAAAGAAAGAAAGAAAGAAAGAAAGAAAGAAAGAAAGAAAGAAAAAGTACAACAGAGCACGAAGAGGAACGCAGGATCCGAGCGCAAAACAAAGCACGCTGGCAGGCAAGTCGTTTCCAGATTGTTGGCATTCTGAATTATGTTTCTTGCCGGAATATTGAAGAAGTTTTGCAGAAGTCTAAAGCAGGGGGGGGTATGATGATACCCAAGCTGTGAGACTGCTGCTGTATGCAGTACCAGACGGAGTAATTCAACATTAGATCCTCCCTGGCTGGGTCCCGAGTAGCAACGATCGACGATCTCCAGATAGACTTCAAAGCCACCTAGGGAATAAATCGTATGCGAGGGGCAACCCAAATATGTATGGCCCAACAATGGGCAGCTTACACAGCAGTGTGGATAGGAGGAATGCCGTTTGGGAGACGACGTGGCGAACAAGGAGGTGTCTGGGACTAGGTTGATTAGTGTGTGGGACACTACTTGTCTTGTCAGTATGCACTATGCACTAGGGTACCAAGATACATTCGACAATACAATCAGAGCGAGGAATGGACAGGCATAGAGAAGGGAGCCACTCTGTAAGTGAGACACGGAGGTCACTCGGACGTGAACCTAGCTTTATGCAGTATTCCCGTGGCTTGTACATCTGAACTCTCGTCTGCGAAGAGTCTGCCCGTCCGACTTGTCGCTGCTCTCCCCTCTTTCATCTCCTCTCTCGTTTCAATAGTAGATGTCTCAGTGGACTTGGAGTGTACACCATTAGACGACGGCGTAAAAGAGGAGGAGACTGTCGGTGCTCAATTCCTGCATGCAGCTATTATGGGCGGCGTCTGCGCGAATTGGCGAGCAGTCGTTTCTCAGGGACAATGTCGCAAGGAGGCTATTTCTTTCCGGGAGCTTGTAATTGAAGCTGACGATATTGACGACAATATAGCATATAGCAAAGTCGGGATTATGTAATCAGCTCTAAACGGCAGTGGCAGCGGATGCGAATGTCGGTTCGAACCGCCGCCGACGACAGTCCAACCAGCCAACACCAACAGCGTCGGGGAATAACTACATTCCCAATATGAGTGACAGATGCGAGGCCCGTTCCATTGAAAAATACAAAGTAACCAACACAGAGTAATGGGATCCAAAAGGATCCAACTGGGTTAAAATAATAATAACAATAAAACGGATCCAAGGGAGCGCAGATTGGCTACGCGCAATATGAAAGCAAAAGAAGCTATCAAAGAAGCAGATGCAGTGTCGGGGCAGGGCTAGCCCGGATAGGAAGACGCAAGCATGGAATAATCGAATAGTCTGGAAGAAGTACTGTGCTGAGAAGAAACGAGGACAAGATTATCATTCTGCAAAGAGAACAGTGTGAGAAGGAGACAGAAGGAGGCATGCCAGATCCAGTAAGGGTCCTGTCTCACTTTGAGTAATGTCTCACCCTAGCTTTTCTTCTGGGTACCACTCAAGGGGAATCGATTTTTAGACGTGATTCTGGGGCCGCTAGACACCGGAGTAGAAAAAAAACATTCAATAAATAATAAAACTAATAAGGGAGGATCGACAGCCGCAGTCGAGATGAGGAACATGCCGATGCAAATGGATTTAATTGAAAGAATACGGTGAGAGGGCTTCAAAGAGGACGAGTAGAATTGGACAATTAGGGCAGCATGGAAATAGAATTAGGCTGGAATTGGGATTGGAAATAGAATGAACCGCACAGACATAGATTCTAGCTTGATTGTTCCGATATAGTGTGCACACCACCTGCACATCACTGGAGAAAAGGGCGATGAGCCGGCAACAACGCCGTTGACGTATGAGGATGGGTTTTGGATGTTGTTCTCCGTGTCTGTGTTTATGTTGTGATGTTCAGGATGTTTGTCGGGAAGAGTCACGGGGGACAGATGCTTACGCCAGACCAAAGAGGCTCTCGTCTTACAAAGATAGTGTCCTGTGCGGTGTGGTGTGTGTAGCTGCCAAAATCTAGCCCGTCCAGGGCATGATCGTCGCGGAAAGAGAAGGCCCGGCGACATACAGGCTCAGGATCAATACGAGTAGACCGCAGCGGCCTCGGCCTCTTCTTTGTTCGCATCAGAAGCTTCCTATTCGCCAGTGGCTGTCTTACATTAGTGCTGGAGACGGCTGTCGCGTCTTCGCCATCACGAGCTTATGATAGTTGGTGCTGGCATCTCCAGACAGAATATGGACGTCGATGGATAATGCCTTATCGTCAGTTTTTTTGCCACCATTACTGTAATTCTCAATAGGCTGTAAGCATTCGGTCGTCCAGACAGCTGAACTAAGAGCTTCGATGTCTCCAAGAATCGATAGTTTCTGCCCAATTCTTTGTTGTTTGCGGATAGCATCTGGAAATACAACAGTTGTCGGCTGTCGGCACATGACAATGCTCTGTGCTTCCTGTGGGAGAAACGGCCACGATCTCGGTAATGACTACACCCTTGCTATCCTTTCTCCCTTTATGGCGGCAGACAAAGGGTACAAAAGTACCGTGCAGGCTGTGATGTTTATAGCACGCTGCCAATGTGCGGCGCCCATATGTCTAGAAAGACTTGGCAAAAAAAGTCAAATCGGACATCTTCCGCGTATTCACCTGTGCCTCCCTTGAAAGCCACAATCTTTGCTGCCAGCTGCCTGCAGTTGAGACCTGTGGAGGCCGTGCAGTCCGCCAAGAATGCATAGCTTGAAGCTCAAGTGTGGCCTGCGGCTTGAATTTTACCTAGGCTAGACATGAGTCGGGACTGGCTTCTGACAGGTCGACTGGCGGTTTTCACTTTTCTTCTTGCTACCGGTGCAGCACTCCACTCTGCATATCTCACTAGCTAAGACTGCTCGCAGAACAACAACAATGGTTATGAGCAAAAACCTTTGATCATGTCTCGGTGCCTTGGGCAAAATGACCTACCCCGTCTGTGAGAGTGACTAATTCCTGCCATCAGCGTGGCTTCTTTTGATGCAAGCAATGAAAAGAGTTTTCTTTATTAGATGAGTACTAAGTATGCGATAAGTATACAGTTGCATCTGCAAAATGCAGGCAGATCGCAACGGCCGTGATTTATGGTTCTGTGATTTTGTCAGTGGCATATCGGATAATCTGTATTATTGTATTTTGCATTTATTTTCTTTGTTTTGATTCGGCACGTTGATTGTTTGAACTCTTCAATATGTATACACAGCGTTTTTGTTGGGTTAATTATATTTTAGTTTAATTTAAAATAATAAAATAAAAACAGAGAATATACTTGTGCAAAATAAATAAGCTTTTCGATTCTATTTTTGGGTTGGAATGACATAAACACAAAATTAGTCTCTAGAACTGATACAAAACTACATAAACCTCGAAATAAATCAGCAAACTCGAATCGCATTTCCAATGGGTTTATTTTCAAATTCACGATGCCGTTTACCCGGTGCCGCGGGATTACATAAGCAATAAAATATCAGAGATGGGATCGGCACCAACAGCCTGTCTTACCTCCGAATTCTTCCTTTGATCATGCAATGCCCTCGGACAGTCTCCGTACACTGCAATATATTCGTTTCTTTTGCCGTCCCTCTTTTGGCGCCCTGCTGCATTCTCCCCTACTCTGATGACCTCCTTCCTGTCCCACCGTAAACATGCCTAATCAGGCTAGTCGGCGACTTACACGCGAAAGTGGGTCCAACAGGATGTTGTTGCACATCGGAGCCTCGTCTCGTACTCTGATATATGTTATATCTACATTCTTTATTTTAGGATTTACACATTTGTCTACTGCTATAACAATGGTGGTATCAGCATTGACGGGTTCAATCATCTTCAATTCTTCACGAGACAGCGACAAAGATAACCAAGGAAGAAGGAAGAAGAGACAAAAAAAAACAGAAGAAAGAAAACAAAAGACAGTCGTACGATAACAAGTATGAAAACAAGTGCGAAACAAGTACGAAAACAAGAACGAACAGGGAAACCAAGAAAGAGGACAGAATCTGCGAGTAAGAGCCCAAAGAAATCAGTAACAAACTAACAGCGGCCGTCTTCCGTCTTCCGTGACTATGTCCCGCCTCGGTTATTGATATCACGATCTTATAAGAATGCGCCTGTTGCCATTTCCGATAGAGTGGCCAAGACTCGGAGAATCTACTGCGATCATCGCGTACTTTTTCTTCTTTATTCCAGTGCTAATGTCTATACTCTTACTCAGCAATTCTCGGTAGCTAGTGTTGTGCTCACATTCACGTCGTATCGGGCATTTTTGTAAATACTGGCCTCACGTCTGTCCACAAATCCGTCCTCGATATGCACTCGGATATGCCTGCTGCTTGTCCAGACGCGTGCTGACTGTGTCACTTGCATCTAGGCCAGCCTGTCTTGTCTGTCTCACCCATGTCAACCAGAGTCGAGCTAGGAGTTGAAGAAGCTATAAGAGACAGTTGATTAAAATTAAAATCAAATTAAAATCAAATAACACGACGATGCACGCCGAGAGCTTAGCCTAAGACTACTTCTGTCCGCTTTCATGCCTCAGACAAAGGTATGAGGGGGCTTGTGGGACGACTGGAGTCTGCACTGCTTGCCTGTAACGGAGCACACCCCCCCTCATTCGATCATATCCACCCGCTCGTGCTAGCTCTCAAAGGTCCTCCTAGACACACGCCCACCAGAGTATTATACGTCATTTCCACCCCCATCTGATTCTCCATCTGATTCTCCATCAGAACCCGCCGTTCTTTATTGCGAGGGAGAGCAGGCCTTTGGCATTCCTTGAGGCGAGGGCCAGGACACGGAAGGACAGGCCCAGAGGAGTCGATGTTCCAATATTGTCTCTCGCCCCGTGCAAGGGCTCAAAGGATGATAGCCTAGACACTAGAAGCTACGAGACAAACCTCAATGTTGTGTTTGTGTTTGTCTTTTTTATGCTGGTGTGTTTATTGGGTTTATTTCTTTTTGTCCTTCTGAATTATGGGTCATGCTAGAGCGTCGCTGGCCTGCCCAGCATACACTCCCAGGTATGGACCGCGTATGGAGTCTGCACTCTGGTGACTATCAACAACTCGACATCCATCCCAAAGAGAAAGAGATATATATTCGTGGCTGGCTGTTCCTACTTTCCGCTTCTTTGATTCTTCTCTCTTCATCCCTCTCATCGACCATCACCGAGCCTCATCCTGAGCGGTGCTTGACAGTTTTCTCTCTTTTTTCATTTTTTATTTTTAATCGTCCTTCGCTTGTTTGTATCTCTTCTTCATACACTTTTTTTATTAATAATATTTATGATTCCTTAATAGCACCTGTACTGCTACTTCCATTCGTTTCATCCCCCTACCCCTCTAATCTGTCCACATAAAATATGCGCTTTTCCGATTACATTGCCGTGTCGGCCGTCATGGCCGGCACGGCTCTGGCGAAGCCCTTCCCTCAGATCCCGAAGATCTTTGGCCGCGCCGATGAAGTCTGTCCTGCCCCGGTGACGATCCAGCCTATTGAGATTGTTGGTGCGACGCCCATCATCGTCGACATCTTCATCCCGGCCAACACGGTCGTGGTCATCCAGGATCACACCATCACCGTCACCAACGCACCTACCCAGATCTTCACCACTGTCATCACTACCGTCACCTCGACCAGCACTGTCACCACGTAAGTTACACTTATTCTTGCCTTCTTCCCTCGATAAAGCTGCAATAGCTAACAACACAGCGGCTCTGCTTCCTTCACTGGCCCTTTCACGACCGTCACTGGCGAGTGGACAGGCAATACCACTGCAACGTACACTGTCCCTCCTGCCGATGGCTCGGGTACTGGCACCGTTATTATCGAGACCCCTCAGGGCACCACTTCTGCCTTCACCGGTCCATACACGACCGTCACCGGCGAGTGGACCGGCACTGTCCCTGTGACCTACACTATCCCCCCTGCCAGCGGCTCTGGCGTTGGCACCGTGATTGTCGAGATCCCTGCTACCAGCAGTCCCGCTTTCACTGGCCCATACACTACCATCACCGGCGAGTGGACCGGCACTGTTCCCGTCACTGTGACTGTCCCCCCTGCCAGCGGCGACTCTACTGGTACCGTCATCATCGAGGACCCTGCTCCTGCCAGCTCTACAGCCTCGTCGGGTGCTTATTCTGCATCCAGCGCTGCTAGCTCTGCTGCTTCGAGCGGTGCAAGCTCCGGCGCCTCTAGCGCCGCCTCTTCTGCATCCAGCACTGGCAGCTCTGCGGCTTCCAGCGCAGCTTCCAACTCTACGGCTTCGAGCACTGCTTCCAGCTCTGCTGCTTCCAGCGCTGGCAGCTCTGCCGCGTCTTCTGCATCTAGCGCTGCTAGCGCTGCTGCTTCGAGCGGTGCAAGCTCCGCCGCCTCTAGCGCCGCCTCTTCTGCATCCACCGCTGCCAGCTCTGCTGCTTCCAGCGCAGCTTCCAACTCTACGGCTTCGAGCACTGCTTCCAGCTCTGCTGCTTCCAGCGCTGGCAGCTCTGCCGCGTCTTCTGCATCTAGCGCTGCTAGCGCTGCT
>JAKRGL010000045.1:447668-573343 GCA_022392935.1 Ophiostoma cf. undulatum | reverse complement strand
GCTTCGAGCGGTGCAAGCTCCGCCGCCTCTAGCGCCGCCTCTTCTGCATCCACCGCTGCCAGCTCTGCGGCTTCGAGCGGTGCAAGCTCTACCGCTTCGAGCGCTGCTTCCAGCGCTTCCAGCTCTGCCGCGTCTTCTGCATCTAGCGCTGCTAGCTCTGCTGCTTCGAGCGGTGCAAGCTCCGGCGCCTCTAGCGCCGCCTCTTCTGCATCCAGCACTGGCAGCTCTGCTGCTTCCAGCGCAGCTTCCAACTCTACGGCTTCGAGCACTGCTTCCAGCTCTGCTGCTTCCAGCGCTGCTAGCTCTGCGGCTTCGAGCGGTGCTAGCTCTACCGCTTCGAGCGCTGCTTCCAGCGCTTCCAGCTCTGCTGCTTCCAGCGCTTCCAGCTCTGCTGCTTCCAGCGCTTCCAGCTCTGCCGCATCCAGCTCTGCCAACTCTGCCGCCTCTAGCTCTGCCAGCTCTACTGCCTCTAGCTCTGGCTCCAGCTCTGCCGCCTCTAGCTCTGCCAGCTCTGCCGCCTCTAGCTCTGCCAGCTCTGCCGCATCCAGCTCTGCCAGCTCTGTAGCATCCAGCTCTGCCAGCTCTGCATCTAGTGCCGCGTCGAGCTCTGCCGCCTCCAGCTCTGCCGCGTCCAGCTCTGTTGCTTCCAGCGCTTCCAGCTCTGTAGCATCCAGCTCTGCCAGCTCTGCATCTAGTGCCGCGTCCAGCTCTGCCGCTTCTAGCTCTGCCGCTTCCAGCCCTGCATCCAGCGCTTCCAGCTCTGCATCTAGTGCCGCTTCAAGCTCTGCCGCGTCCAGCTCTGCCGCGTCCAGCTCTGCCAGCTCTGCCTCTAGCTCTACCGCGTCCAGCTCTGCCGCTTCAAGCTCTGCATCCAGCGCTTCCAGCTCTGTAGCATCCAGCTCTGCCAGCTCTGCATCTAGTGCCGCGTCCAGCTCTGCCGCTTCTAGCTCTGCCGCTTCAAGCTCCGCATCCAGCGCTTCCAGCTCTACTGCTTCCAGCGCTTCCAGCTCTGCCGCCTCTAGCTCTGCCACCTCTGCCTCTAGCTCTACCGTGTCCAGCTCTGCCGCTTCAAGCTCTGCATCCAGCGCTTCCAGCTCTGCCGCTTCAAGCTCTGCATCCAGCTCTGCCAGCTCTGCATCTAGTGCCGCGTCCAGCTCTGCCGCGTCCAGCTCTACATCCAGCGCTTCCAGCTCTGCATCTAGTGCCGCGTCCAGCTCTGCCGCGTCCAGCTCTGCATCCAGCGCTTCCAGCTCTGCGTCTAGTGCCGCGTCCAGCTCTGCAGCCTCTAGCTCTGCCAGCTCTACTGATTCTACAAGCACCACTCCCTCTGTTTGCTCTACTGTCATCACTACAACTGCCACGTCTACTGCATCGACTTGTGTAACTGCTCTGCCCTCTGCCTGCGCTGCCATGAGCGATGTCACCGGTGTTGTGGATCTGGCTGTATACATCACCGAGTGTACGACCGAGTTGGCCACTTACGCTACTGGCAGCGTCCTGACCTGCTTGACTTCCGACATCGACCTCTTAACTACTGGCCAGTCCATCATCGACTGTCTGACCGATGCCTTGGCTGACACCTGCATTTCCGAGCTCCCTGATGCTTGCGAGTCTCTCGACACCGAGACTGGTCTCAGCCTGGTTGCTGATATTCCCCTCTGTATTGCTGCTCTGGGTCCCTTCGCTGTCGGCGATGCTTTGCTCTGCTTGTCGACCACGATCGAGTCTACCACTGCCGGCTCTGACATTATTGACTGTCTCCTTGATGCCCTCGATCTTACTTCAGACTCTGTCACCACCACGACGGAGACTGTGTCTATTGCCTGCCCCACGGCTTCATCCGCGGCTTCATCCACGGCTTCATCTTCATCCGCGGCTTCATCTACGGCTTCATCCACGGTCTCATCTACGGCCTCATCTACGGCCTCGTCTTCATCCGCGGCTTCATCCACAGCTTCATCTACGGCTTCATCCACGGTCTCATCTACGGCCTCGTCTTCATCCGCGGCTTCATCCACAGCTTCATCCACGGCTTCATCCACGGCTTCATCCACAGCTTCATCCACGGCTTCATCCACAGCTTCATCCACGGCTTCATCCACGGCTTCATCTTCTTCAGCGGCTTCATCCACGGCTTCATCTTCTTCAGCGGCTTCATCCACGGCTTCATCTACGGCTTCATCTACAGCTTCATCCACGGCTTCATCCACGGCTTCATCCACGGCTTCATCCACGGCTTCATCTTCTTCAGCGGCTTCATCCACGGCTTCATCTACGGCCTCGTCTTCATCCGCGGCTTCATCCACAGCTTCATCCACGGCTTCATCCACAGCTTCATCTACGGCTTCATCTTCTTCAGCGGCTTCATCTACGGCCTCATCTACGGCTTCATCTTCATCCGCGGCTTCATCCACCGCGTGTGCCGTCTCACTGCCGTCATCCTGCGCTGCCCTGGCCGGCCAGACCGGTCTAGGTGTTGCTGTCGATGTCGCCCTGTGTACTGTCGATCTCGGCGTCGATGCCGTTGGTGATGTCCTAGCTTGTCTTTCCACCGATGTTATTACCGTAACGGTTACCGGTGACTCAATTATTAGTTGTTTACTTACCGCTCTGGAGGCTAGCTGCTCGGCTTCATCTACGACTTCATCCACGGCTTCATCCACGGCTTCATCTTCATCCGCGGCTTCATCCACAGCTTCATCCACAGCTTCATCCACAGCTTCATCTTCATCCGCGGCTTCATCCACCGCGTGTGCCGTCTCACTGCCGTCATCCTGCGCTGCCCTGGCCGGCCAGACCGGTCTGGCCGTTGCCGTCGACGTCGCCCTGTGTACTGTTGAACTTGGTGTCGATGCCGTTGGTGATGCCCTGGCTTGTCTTTCCTCCGATGTCATTACCCTGACGGTCACCGGTGACTCGATTATCAGCTGTCTGACGACTGCCCTAGAGGCTAGCTGTACGGCTTCATCTACGGCTTCATCTACAGCCTCGTCTTCTACTTTATCTACAGCCTCATCTACGGCTTTATCCACGGCCTCATCTTCTGCTTCATCCACGGCCTCATCTTCTGCTTCATCTACGGCCTCATCTACGGCTTCATCCACGGCCTCGTCTACGGCTTCATCCACGGCCTCATCTACGTCCTGCGCCGTCTCATTGCCGTCGTCTTGCGCTGCCCTAGCCGGCCAAACTGGTCTGAGTGTCGCCGTCGATGTCGCCCTTTGTACTGTTGAACTTGGTGTCGATGCCGTTGGTGATGCCCTGGCTTGTCTTTCCTCCGATGTCATTACCCTGACGGTCACCGGTGACTCGATTATCAGCTGTCTGACGACTGCCCTAGAGGCTAGCTGCACGGCTTCATCCACGGCTTCATCCACGGCTGCATCTTCCACAGTTACATCCTCTACGGCTACATCCTCTACGGCTGCATCCTCATCCTCTACAGCCGCATCCTCATCCTCTACGGCTGCATCCTCGTCTACGGCTGCATCCTCGTCTACGGCTGCATCCTCGTCTACGGCTGCATCCTCGTCTACGGCTGCATCCTCGTCTACGGCTGCATCCTCGTCTACGGCTGCATCCTCGTCTACGGCTGCATCCTCGTCCTCTACGGCTGCATCCTCGTCCTCTACAGCTGCATCCTCGTCCTCTACAGCTGCATCCTCGTCCTCTACAGCTGCATCCTCGTCCTCTACAGCTGTATCTTCCACGGCTACGTCCTCAGCTACATCCTCGGCTACATCCTCCACGGCTTCATCCACGGCTACTTCCACGTCCTGCGACGTCTCATTGCCGACAGCTTGCTCTGCCCTTGCCGGCGAGACCGGTCTGGCTGTTGCCGCCGATCTCGCCCTGTGTACTACTGCCCTCGGCGTGTATGCTGTGGGTGATGTCCTGACTTGTGTTTCCACCGATGTCATTACCCTGACGGTCACCGGTGACTCGATCATCAGCTGTCTGACGACTGCTCTGGAGGCCAGTTGCCCTACGTCGCTCCCCACTGCCTGCGAGGACCTGGAAGATGACGTCGGCTCCGTCGAGCTGCTGGTCGACATCCCGCTCTGTATTGCTGCCCTCGGCCCCTACGCCACCGGCACCGCTCTTACCTGCTTGTCGACGACTGACTTGACCACGACGAGTCTTGGCTCGGACATTGTCAGCTGCTTGGACGACGCTCTCGGCATTGTTGTTTAGGGCACCGTGACGCTGGCGACGTCTTATCGTTCCTAGCTTGATCTTCTGTCTTGTCTTCTATCCCAAGTACTGCAAATGACTAGGACTTCGGCTCTACCACCAACGGAAATGGGTTTCATATTTGTTTATTCAACTTTTCTTTACAATCTTGTTTGGTATTCTTTCGGGAAGGATGGGTGTTTAACACTTTGTTTTTATAGTCTTGTCTTTCCAAGATAAACACATTCCTTTTTTATTTATTTTATTGACATGTTCTTCTTGTCTTTTGTACCCTATATTTCCATCGGTTGGACTGGACGGCTAGTCTCTGGCTTTTGCATTGAGTCATACTGATCCTGTATAATATTTCCTTTGTCATTTAATATATATTTCAAACTGTTTGTTTTATTCGATTCTCGACCTTGTTGAAATTCATTCCACCGTGGACAGTAATGATTACCAGAACAACTCATCAAATATTAAACATCATAGAGTAAGTAACAAACTATTAAAAAACACGGAAATAAAAATCAGAGACAAACAAAACAAACGCCTCACCCCTTGGCGTGCGTCCCATGGAATCCAAACCCAATAGCAAAGCCAACATCGGCCCTGCCAGTCTCCTTCATTGTGCGGGCATCAAGACACAAGAGATAGCTCTTGCCCGCGGCACCGTCGAGCACAACACACAGCAGCACGCCGTCGTCCTCGTCGACGCTCCCCGGGCGGGCGATGAATATGGCCTCGCCAGGCGTGTGTCCTGCCGGCGCATGCCACCGCAGCGCCGAGCGTGTCTCGGTGTCTGCCTTTGACAGCCCATCGCACAGGATGGAGTTGCCGCGGTTGATGTCCGAGTAGACGTAGCGGTGCTTCTTGGCGGCGTAGGCCGGGTTGATTGTGGGCAGCTCGCCAGCGTGGGGATTGGGCATGGTCCACACCTGCTGTGCCTGTGCAACCCTCAGGGTCTGGTGTTTCTTTTCTTTGCTGTCTTTGCGTACTTTACTTACTTTAGTGTCTTTTGGCAGGGAGAGGCGGTAGCGAGACAGACAGGGGTTGACATTGGCGGCACGCACGGGGTCCTTGAAGAAATCGACGGCGGCGCTGTTGCGGTTCATGAGAATGTCAAAGTAGAACATTTGGATGATGTCGGCTGTGGCATAGTCGACCACGTCGCAGACAAGACTGCTGCCACCACCACCTTCGTCGCCGCCGTCGTCGTCCCCCCCCTCCTCCTCGTACGCATTGACGCTGTGGAAAAAGAAACGCGCCGGGCTCTCAAACTCGGCCACGACGCCGCGGCCGCTGGGCTGGCGGTCAATGACAATCCAGCGCGTCTTGTTGCGCTTGTCAAAGAGCTCCAGGCCACCGGCGATGCTCTGCGTCCACAGCACTTTGAGCCCGTAGCCGGCAATGTGTGTGCACGGCAGGCACAGGACGGCATATTTCTTGGTGAGGAAAAAGGAGTGGATGTAGGCGGGCTTGACATCCAGCGTGACGTCGGCGCCGGCCTTGACGTTGCTTTTTCGCGCCCCGCGGCCGCAACGGATTGTGGCCAGGATGTCGGTGTTGCCTGTCTGCGCCGAGACGCGGAAGACACGGTAGACAGGGCTGGGGCCGATTTGCAGGTTGTAGTTGTAGTAGTCGCCGGTAGCAGGGTCTCGTTCGGCGTGGGCCGACGACAGCTGGCCGGCGAGGTCGGGGTGGAAGCATTCTTGGGAGGCCACACCGATGGGCTCAAGCGTGCTGGGGTCGACACGGCGGAGAATGTTTGCGTCTGTCGTAATCCACAGGTTGTCTGGAAGACTTCGATGGCCGCTGCTGGCCGGGGTCTCTGCGTGGCCATTGCTGATTTTGGATTCTTGGGTGTCTCTAGTAGGGGTGTGCCCTTTCAAGGGCGTCATGACCTGGGCTCCGGGGACGTTGGCTTGGACGACGACATTGGTGTTTTGCAGTGTGCGGTCTACGCGCGGGTTGAAGACGGCCCCCTTGAATGTGGTCATAAACTTGCCCAAGAGGCCAGTGCAGGGATCCTGGTGCTGGGCAAAGGATATGAGACCCTTGGAGCTGCCGTGCTGCTTGATGTACTTGGCACGTTCCTCGGCCTGGCGGCGTGACGAGTAAAAGACACGGACCTGGCTGGCAGAGGCATCGTCTGGGACAATCTCAAACCGGTGCGTGTGGGCAAGGCCGTCAAACCAGTGGCTGACGTAGTGCGTGCCCTTGGCGGTATCCTCCAGCTTGCTCTGGCCGGGGCCGGTGCGGAACAGATTGCCGGCAGCCCAGGCGGGGATGGTGCCGACGACGGGGATCTCGATGGGGCCTCGTTCCTCTTCAAGCCCGTCAAACTATGTTGCCAGTAAGTAATGGATTTAATACAATTGTTCAAAGTAGATTGCAGGAGACATACGCCTGCCTCGTTGGGCCAGTCTTTGAACTTTGAGGCGAGGATACGGTCATAGGTAGCCTGCACGTCGCCATCTTGGTCGTCGATGTGACGGTAGACAGAAGACTGTGCTTCGGGGACAGGAAGGGAGCCCATGGTGTGCTTGAAGCCGGTAAAAAGGGTCAATGTGTAAGGATGTATGAGTGGATTGATGTGAAGACTGAATAATGGAACGACGATCGTAGAGCAAAGATGCAGGCCTCGCGGAGAATATCAGTGACCAATCGATAGAGTCTGAGAGAGGGAGAGGGAGAGGGCAATATCAGTCAGTAGTAGTTTGTTTGGCAATGACCAAATAGATTGCGATAGTTATATAGACCGGAGACCCGTGTGGGCTTATTTTGTGCAATCAGAAGCCATCCAACGAATGCAATACGAATCACATTGCCATGCCGCAGACGACATGGACACAAAGTCAGCCCCAATGCACGCTCCCGCCCGGCGGCGTTTCTGTAGCTAGTACAAGCATAGCGTCGGGAGCGGCTGCTGATATGATGAGGAGTGGTAACTGAGTGTTCTGAGAGGGTGGTACTTTTGAAACCACGAGGATACGGCACCATTAGGCGAGGACAAGAGGCTCGGCATCTGTATTTCAGTGATGGTGAGGGCGGTGATGGTGACGACTGCGATGCGGTGGTGATGGCGATGACGAGGCACATTTCCAAACAACTGATTATTCTGTTAGTTCTGATTATTTCTTGATTGACCAGGCCGAGGCACAGCTGCTCGACCAATTGACTACAATGCATCTGATAGACGTGGCAGTGAGACTCTTGCGGGATGCGCCCGAACAAAGCTACTCTGTTTGATTTTGCGGGGTGATGCTTGCCCCGTGCTGACTTGACGGCACATGGTTGAGCACGCAGACACAAATACGGATGCAAACAAAAGGCCTGAGGGCTAGGCATGTTGCAGGAGAAAGGCATGGCCAGGATGCAGAGGTGAGACGAATCAACAAGCTTGTATTTGGAAGATGGTTGTACAGCACAGGAGCTGGATGAGCTGTGTTGCTTGTTGGCGGGCCAGGTTGGGATAGGATGGAAGGGTGGAAGAAGCAGATGGATTCCAGTGGTATGGGTTCTACTGTGCTGTATAGAAGAAGACAAACGGGGGGAATAGAAAAGAAAAAGAAGACAAATTAAATCAAAAAGGGAGAGGAAAAGAAAAAGAAAATCAAATCAAATCAATAGTCACCCCTGCACAGTATTACTACCCTTTGGCCCTTATCCGCCGTGTCTCATCATCACAAAAGATAATTAAGAGAATTAATCTCATGCCATGCCGTCTCGCCTGTCTTGCCCGCATCGAGCAACGACGCGCACCAAGCCTTGTAGTTTATCCCGGCCCACAACCAACAACTCGGGACACTAGATTGGATTTGCTTGTTTGCTGTCTATGTATTTTGCCTCCTCTTGAGTTGTTGAATGAGATTGATCCTCCGCGGCCTTTTTCTTTCTTTTCTTCTTTTATAGGAAACCCCTTATGCATAGGTGGCCTGAACAGACCGCTACTGTCGTGTCAGGGTATTCTATCCGTGAGCAGTCAAACTATATTATATGATGTCCCCATAAATAACAATTAGTCAGTTAACTCTTACGAGATGTACAATCTCCTCTTCTCTTAAGTCAAAAACATTACCGAAAAGTACTCTCATTATTTGTTTATATCGGGATACGATTACGTAATCATCCATGGTAGTCGCTATGACTAAGTAGACGAGGCAGAGAACATATACAATAGCCAGACACCACAATAGATAGACTTTTACACCATGCCATCGCCAAGAGACCCGATTCATACCACCTTTGTACAGGAGGTGGTCTGAGTACGGACCATAGGTGTGAGCAAACTATTTAACACATACGTGCCTTGCAAATGCCCTATGTCCGACAAGCGACGGTGCTTCTACAGGGGCACTTTTTACTATAGTAAGTTCTAAAACAGATAAATTATCTAGTTTCTCGGCGGTTGTGCTGCAATGCCTGCGCTCTTCCTTGACGAGGCCCTGTCTGCCGGCCTGCCCTCTCGCTGCCTCCGATTGTGTTGCGCTGCAGCGCCGCGCCCTCCTTGGGCGAATTCTCCCCCTTGCCGGGTACCGCCCCGCGCCAATGGCTGGTCTGTGGTCTTCCGGCCTGAATTCGGTGGAGTGAGCCTCGAAGCTGAGTCCTCGTGGTCTGCCGCGCGCTTTCTCTTGGAAGCTCCCAGGTTGCGTGTTTGGCGTGGCTCGGCATCGACGCTCTCCTCTGTTGCCTGTCCCTGCTGTTCGACTGCGTCTGGCGCACCGAGAGATAGACGGCACGGTGACGTCGGCATCGGTGTTCGCGTCCGCGGCAGCTGTCGTGGTGTTGTCGTTGTCCCCGTGCCCCCGCCGAGCCATGCGGCGACCCGTTCGGTTCTCTGCCTCTGAGCGGTGCTGTCAGGGCAAGCCTCCTCTCTTTCGAGATTTTCCTGTATGGCGCGCTCGAGCAGCTCGATTCTCATCAGCTCGCCCTTTGAAAAGTGGCTCGTCGTTAATTTTCCTGCGACGATGTCATCGCGCTTTTTTCGCAGTTCAGCCCGCTTTTCCTCCCAGTAGGCAATACTGTTGAGGTCCGGCCGCGGATGGGAGCGGCTGTCAAAGCGAAAAGTGTATATGTCGACATCGATGCAATCCGGCCGACTGTCTCCATCGGCGCCATTGTCTTGTTCCCGGAAGAGCGTGTCGTATTGTGGAAGATACAGACTCTCGCAATGCAACACCCACTTTCCAGCAAGTCCGTGTTCCCATAGATCGTCCATAGTACTTGCGACCGCCATGCGTGCCAGGAATAGTTCTGTCTTTGCCGCAGTCCATCCGGGTGTTTCTTCCGCCGGAGGGTTCTCTTTCATCAGCCGGGCAAAGACTGCAAAAGCATGGTCTTGATCAGCCTCCATCGACTCTAAGGTTCGCAGCTCCTCGGGCGCGAAACGGGGCTGCACAAGTCCTTCCTCAATTTGGCGTTTCTTGTCGCGCAAATTAGAGAGCTTTTCCGACCAGTAGTCAAGGTCGGCAAAGTTGGGCTGCGGCCCGGTCCCAGCCCAGGTAAGCTCGTAGTCCACATAGAGCACTTCAGCCAGAACCCGCGTGTCCCCCAGGTAGGTCGTCGCATCGCGGATCACGACGCTGTGCTCGGCCGCGCGCGTCTGGGGGCGGGTGTCGATGGTAGGATGGTAGAGTTCCTCGCTGTGGAGGATCCATTGGCCAGGGCGCCCAAGCGCTGCAAGGCTAAACAAGACGTTGAAAACACCCGATTTTATTCTTCCCAATCTCAATTGTCTCCTAACACGTTCCACTTCGAAGAAATGGCCACTCTGTTGTTCAAGCGACTCCAGTGTGTCCAACTCCTCCGGCGTGAAGTGAGGCTGCACAAGCCGTGCTTCGACCTGCTTAATCTTTTCGTCGAGATCCTTGCTCTTACTCTCCCAGAACGCAATGTCGGATAAGTCGGGCGCTGGCCCTCTCCCGGCCCAGACCAGGCCCTTCTCGGGAAATCTGTCGCCGGGCAGGTGTGTCTCTTCGTCGGGGTTTCGAGACTGCGGCCGCGTGTCGAGATCCTGCGCGTAGAGGTCTTCATGGTGCAGGATCCATTGGCCTGGGCGACCGAGCCTGCCAAGGCTTGTCAGCTTGCGGCGGACAGTTCGGATTGCATCTGGTAATCGCATATTGTGCCGGTCGCGAGAAGACAAGAGTTGTCGCGGATGTTGCATGTTGAATCTAGCGGGCTGTTGAGACTGCTTCGATGCTCCATTCACAGCAGCGCACGTGATGGTAATTTACAAATTTATCGTCGAGAGGCGTGTTTGTGTGTCGTGGGCGATAAAGCGTTTAATAGAAGTGGACTAAGAGAGGAGAGATCTCCGAGGTGCCTCCTCTCCGCTGGGAAACCAATAACTTCAGTCAGATCAGGAGTGCGGGGATACCGCCAGCACGCCTAACCTTGGGCCTTGAGTGTTTCGTGCTTTTTAAGCCAACCACTCTTTAACAGCAAGCTTTTGGTAATAGCAAAGAGAAAATGCTGCCCAACTTGCGTTTCTCCTCCCCCCTAAGCATCTCGTTTGTTTTATCTCTTCTCCGTACTTTCTTTCCCATTCCTTAGGTTTTTATAACCTACCTTCTCCCGTCTAGCTTCTAAGATACATGATAGTTCGCCTTGTCTCTTATCCTACATAGTTTCGTAAGTAACACACGATCACTCTAAAATTGGCGACATAACATTACCCGAGATATAATTACAATGACAGATGCAAAGACCATATTTATTGTAAAGGGGGCCAAAGCTGTTCTGGACAACACACATAACGATCGGTTCATATCGACCGAGACGTATCCCACCGAAGATGACGATGCTAGTCAGCATACAGAGTCGGTCTACGAAGACCACGGCACGCCTGCGCCCGTCCTCTCCCCGCCTCTTGTCCTACGCATCACCACGGACCACATGCCTGAAGACCCGCTCCTTGGCTTCGTCGTCGGAAGAGAGCACCAAAAATGCGATATCTTGCTCGACGACGCCAGGATTAGCGAGATACATTTTGCCGTGCAACTGAACTTGCAGAGCGGCGCTGTCCTTTTGCACAACCGCTCAAGGCACGGGACTCGAGTTACGTTTTTAAGGCAGAACGAGTTAAGGGTGTTAAGGAGCACCCAAACTTTGCTAGAGTTTGAGACGGCAGATGTCGATTTCGGCGACAATTTTCACATCCAGATCCAGCGCTACGGTAACCCTGTCGATTGGGAACAGTACTGTGCTAGGCAGGCCGTAAATAGTGAAGCCCCGAGCTTGGCCCTGCTTAGGCTGGGCACGAAATTCGAGATAACCGATGCGTCAAAACGGCCTCCCGTTTTTATCCAAGATCGTCGGCTTGGACAGGGCGCCTTTGCACAAGTGTTTAAAGCTTTCGAAAAATACACTGGGGATACCTACGCAATGAAGCTGTACGACAACTCCGATAAAGTGCGCTGGCAAGAGCAGGCGACACTACAACGTCTTAGACATGTATGATGCGATGCAATCTTCCCCATCATCGCTTCCTATAGTTTTTTACTGACCGCGAGACTTCTAGGAATATATTGTCCGATATATAGCTTACATCGACCTGCCAAACCAGCCTGCGCAGCTCATCATGGAGTATATAGAAGGGCCCAATCTCCAAGACGTTCTCGATCCGAGAAATAGACACCCACGCCTCAGCATATCCGAAGCCCGCGAAGTGCTGCGCCAGCTCCTCGGGGCAGTGGAGTATCTCCACGGCATGGGGATCGTACACAGGGACATCAAGCCTGCCAACATCATCCTAGTTTGCCGCAGTCCCGTCCACACAAAACTGGTTGATTTCGGCTTGGCAACCGACGCACAGTCGTTCGACACGCACTGCGGCACGCCCTTGTACCTCGCACCCGAGCTCCTAGCGAGGCGCAAACGGTGCACCAACAAGGTCGACATGTTCGCTATTGGCGTCATTTCTCTTGCTTTGTTTGGTGTCTCGTTCAATCTAGCGAGCGCCCGCGGTCCACGGGACTACCTGCGGGCTGTTCTGCAGCAGAAGCAGCTGCTCACTGCCAATGGCCAGCCTCTCCTAGCACATTACGATCTAGCCAATCGCTTGCTATCGCAACATCCTGACGACCGGCCCTCGGCACACGAGTGCCTAGGCCACGAGTTTTTCCAACACAATGTCCGTCTGGATCTCCTCCCAGAGACTTACGGTCTCGTTCCTGAGCTGCCCACGCAAGTATTGCAGTCTGGCCGCTTGCAAGGCATGGGACAAGATCCAAATGAAATTGCCACAGAGATCGCAGACACCCGTAGCGGTCTGTTCCATGCAGGACACGTCCAACAGCTCGACGATCGAGCTTTCGACATTGTCCAAGAACCTAGTCCGAGCGGCAGCGAACCACGACTGGGCCAGTCTAGCCGGTCGCGGCCATCGCTTCCGTCATCCTCAGCGAGGCACAAGCGCCAGAAGCAAGGCCCAATCAGCGTAACGGAGGAAGGACAGGGACCCCGGCAATTTTTCGGAACGGGCGCGCCGTCTATCAATCAGTCCGGTTCTTCGAGTCACAGTCCTATCTCGGGCGCACCTCAGGCCCAACAGGACGACCTCGGCGGGTTTAACAGCGGCCATAACACCCATAGTGTTAGTTGCCAGGGTATCACCGCCGCAATCGACAACAGCAGTATCTTAAACATAACCTCTTTCGGTAGCATTCTTTTGCCATATGTTTCGGCGGCCTCGCTCTACACGTCGCCGCACAGTCCTCAGCTACCAACCCCTTCCCATGCTAACCGCAATCCTATGGTTTTAGAAGAGTGCCTAATTCCTATAACGGCCGCGTCCGATGTACCGTTTAACAACGCACATTTAAGCGAACCTAGCAGCTCATATATCTACGTAAACGGCGAAAAAGGCGTTGACGAAGATAATAAAGATAAAGAAAGCGAGGAAGGCATCTATAACGACTATAACGGCTATGGCGGATAAAGTAATAGAAACGTAAAACCACTTACAATATCGCCGTTTATCCGTACGAGAGGCCGTTCTTTACGTCGAGAATAAATATCGTAAGTTATATTATTTATAGTCCCGTTTGGTTCCGGCATATGTTAATTGAGAGCCGGGGAGAATATACTGACTGAAAAACCATGCCACGTCTAGCGCCGATAGTGATCCGGTAACCGATCCAGCAGGCTGTAGTTATCGGGGAGAGTGTCGACAGCAAGCCGATACCAACAATAGAAGCCTGTTTTGCCGACTGCACTGCTAGCTCCTATAGCTATCTCAAACGGAATAGAATCGATTCGGGGCTGACTGAGCAGGCTGGAGAGGACGGTAGTGTCAACAGCTGGCTGGTGATATAGGGCAAGATGTTGACACCAGCAGTTGGCAACCCTGGATTGATATCACATTAAGCTTTACTGTCGTCTAGTCAGTCAGCTAGTCAGCCAGTCGTGCGGTCAGTCCCTTTAATAACGTCCCGTAGTAATAATTTGAAACGTCGTCCTCAACAGCCAATTAAAAACCCCCCAAAAAGCGGACTCAATTTTGAACTGTATCTAGTCAACAGGGGCCTAAACAAACTAAACGGACTGTAGTAAAGTGCATTGACCAATGGAATTTTAGGATTCGGGTGGAACGGGCGAATTCGTATCCACATTTACGTCGTGATATAGTATAGAAGATAGATAGATAGAAGATACGTCATACGTTTTAGTGGGTTTCTGTACTAATACATCCAATTAAATGCAGTTTAAGTGCGCCTGCTGATTGGTCCCCGCCACGACCCGCGGTCCCCTGGATAGGGATAGTAGCACCGCACTAGCATAGCAACCAAAGTAAACAAGCACTGAAGCATCACAGCTCGGCATCCAAGCTCAGCATCACCCGGCTCATCGTCGACGACACACAACCCGACCACCGACTCGACTCGCCACGCCAAATCTGCAACAATGCCTCCCGCACCAGAAAAGGAAAAGGACAAGTCCAAGGTCCACAAGCTGTCGATCAAGGGCAGTGCAAAGCTCGTGTCCGAGTTTGTGAGTGAGGAAGAGCGTGCCGTCAGAACAGTATGGAGGCTAACGATCTAGTTCCAATACTCTATACACTCGATCCTGTATGAATTCCGAAAGCCCCGACCGCAAAAAAACCAAACACTGCTGACATCCGACCAGGTTCCAACGAGGCGTCTATCCCGCCGAGGACTTTACGGCTGTCAAGAAATATGGCCTGAACATGCTGGGTAGGTGTTGTCTTTTACGACAACGGGGCTTCTACCTCTTTGGTACTACGCTTTGCTAACAAACGCACAGTCTCGGCCGATGACCAGGTGCGCGCGTACATCAAGAAGATCATGAGCCAGCTCGACCGCTGGATGGCCGGAGGCCAGATCAGCAAGCTCGTGCTCGTCATCACCGACAAGGACACGGGCGAGCACGTCGAGCGGTGGCAGTTTGACGTCCAGATCACGGCGGCGAAAAAGTCAAAGTCAAAGACAAAGACAAAGGAGGCTGCTGCGGGCGGCAAGGAGAACAGCGAGAACAGCGAGAACAACAAAAACGGCGGCGTGGCGGCACCACCCGTCCCCGAAAAGACAGAGGCCGAGATCCAGGCCGAGATCGCGGCCATCTTCCGGCAGATCACTGCCTCTGTCACATTCCTGCCGCAGCTGGCGGGCGACTGCACATTCAACGTGCTCGTCTATGCCGACGCCGACAGCGAGGTGCCCGTCGAATGGGGCGACAGCGACGCCAAGGAGATTGTCAACGGCGAGCGCGTGCAGCTGCGCGGCTTCAGCACATCCAGCCATCGCGTCGACACGCTTGTCAGCTACCGGTTGGCAGATTAGGAGTGGCAGTGTCTGTTTGCTTTTATTGCTCTTGTTTTCTCATGTTTCGCATATGATGATTGTTGGATACGGCGTTTTAGTGGATTACATAATACAGTTTCTCGAATTCTCATATATATTCTGTCGTTGCCACTGTCTGCTTCCCAAGCAGTATGTGAGCGTCGGTGAATCCCTGCATGTCCTTGTACCGTCCACGTCGTCCTGACACCGTTGCGCCGGCCCATGTCTACCATAACTTCTCCATATAACCAGCAACTAAACACGCTTGAAAAAGTAGATGTAGGCGAACTTCTTCATCTCCTCAACGTCAACAACCTCAACCACCTTTTCGTCGTTGAACAGAACCCACGACTCCTTGTCGTCGGCGATCTGCTTGCGAATGAACGCGACGTAGTGACTATGATGTTAGTATTGAGAAGGGATTCAAGAAGACGAAGAAGGAAACAAAAAAAAAAAAAAAACTCACCCTGCGTGGATGCTTGTACCCTTGTGGCAGACAATGCTCTGAAGCTTGTAGGTGGCCGGCGTCTCGCTGGTGCCAGCAGGCAGCTTCTCTGCGGACGCGTCTGCCTCTGCAGCAGCCGTGTCGCCCTCGCCAGTTGCATCGGGGTGGCTGAACAGCCACTCGACAGCACGCTCGACATTGCCGCCCGTCTCGCGCAGGGCCTGCTTCGCTTGCGGCTCGGTAAAGCCCATGGCTCCCAACATCTCAATTTTCTCCGGGTCCGCAGTGGATGCTGCAGCACCGCCGCCAACACCGCCAGAAATAACAAGCGGCTCGTCAATGTCGGGGTCCTCCATGTGGCCAAACAGCCACTCCATGGCCGAGTTGGCGTCACTGTTTCCAGTCGCATAGAGAGCCTTTTCGCAGCGTGTGCGGGGGAAGCCCATACCCTCGAGCTGTGCAACAGCCTCGGCGTTGGGGACGAACGAGGGCTTAGCAGCAGCCGACGCACTAGCATCTTCAGGAAGCAGCTCCTCGCCGGGCTGCTGGCCCTGGGAGAGGTACTCGTCAAACAATATGGGTGCATCGCCAACAATAACGGGCACATCCACCTTGACGGGAACCCAGTTGATAAGGGTCATTTTGCGCGCATTGACGACAAACACCTCGGGCAATGTCTTGAACAGAGACCGCTTGGTGTAGCCGTCCTTGCTGCCACAGTCAGAGCATGTAAGCTCGACCGACTCTTCACCGGTGAAGCGGTCGAGACATTCCTTCAGTGTCACCGGCTTGTACTTTGTCTCTTCGCCCTCGACAGCAGGCAGCTTTTCCAGCGGCACGTCGATGAAAATGCTGTCCTGCTCGTTGGTCGTGTACCGCACCTTTTTGCAGGCGAGGCACTGCAGCCGCTGCTCCAGGACATAGCGGAACCGTGCAGTCGGGTCATCGGCGGGCGTCGCGTGCTTGGACCGTGAGATGAGCTTGATCAGGTGCTGCAGCATCTCGAACGCATCCTGCTGCCGCATCGTCGAGAACTCTTCATGGCCGCGGCCGACAAGGTGCTTCAACATGGCAGGAGCAATGCCCTTTTGTTGTGGAACTTGGGTCGACTGGCTGGTCACTGTCACGTCCGTGTCCGGCTTCGAGTAGCGTCCAGACAGCAGGCCATCGCCCACCTTGCGCAGCTGTGTCTCGAGATCGTCGGCCGGATCCTGGATGCCGGGAAGGTCTTGGCTGACGACCTTGTATCGTTTCTGGAACGCCGGCAGGTCGTACAGGCACTGAAGAATACTAGCTAGATAGCAGCTGTTACCGAGGTTCTTGAGGCCCGTTAGCCCGGGGCCAAATAACGGCCGCAGCTCCTTGCCGTCCTCGGTCGTCATGGAGAACTCCCACCGCAGGTTCTGTTCAATCTGCATCTCCGTCAAGCTCTTCTCTGTCTTTTGGCGGTCGGCAAGAATGATGCCCCAGTGTGCCAGGTGGTCGGCCAGGTTTTCGTCGACGCGCTCCTCGTCGCACGCATAGCAGTATATATCTGCATTTCCCTCGGGTGTGATGGATCCCAGCTTCACGGCCACGCCATGCCCAGACTCGTCGGCGTGCGCAAGACCGTGCGAGTTGCCACCGACGCCGCCAAACTGCGCGCGGCCGCAGCCCAGGTTGCCGCACTGCAGGCACAGCCACAGGTTCTCATTGAGCTCGCACTTTGAGCAGTGTCCCAGGTCCTGCGACGCAATCTGGCGCTGGTCTTCCTGGTTCAGAAGCAGCACGTGCTCACACGGCGTGAGCTCCTGCTCCCACGCCTTGACCTCTTCCTTGCGCGAGAATGTGCTGGCCTTGAGGATGCCCTCGACGATGGGTGCCAGCTTCGCGTCGGCCTTGTCGAGCTCGGTTTCGCACTCGATGCACTTGACAGCTACGGTCGTGTCGTAGCGGTCCTCTTCGGGCTCAGCGGCAATGGCCAGCTTGGACATTTTTGGTGGCGGTTCATCGCGGACAACGACCTTGCGCGTGCGGCGAATATTGAGGGCGAGCGGATGGCTCCAGAGCAGGTTGTGCAGCTTTGCGTGGTAGCGGTCGCCTGCACAGCCGCCGTTGAAACACTGGAGGCAGACGTCGAGGCCTTCGGGGTCGTCAACGGAGTCGAAGCACTGTGTGCAGTCCTCGCGGTAGACAGACTGATTGGCTGTGGGTGCACGCAGGCCTGGTAGTTAGCAATACAGACCGGATTTGTATATACTTGACAAAGCAGGGCCGAGAAGATGGATCGAGACGACAGGTCGAATGACAGGTCGAGTCGAGGATCGCGAGTTCTTACTGATCGAGGCCAGATGAGGGCAGGCCATAGTGGCAGAGGGATGGTGGCTGAGATGAAGAGCCGAGTGCAGCCGTGCCGTGTTTTCCGTGTCTATATTGTGTCGAAAACTCGTGATGTTTGGATGAAGCAAGAGGCGCGGCTCGACAATGTATCAAGACGTCACAGGTTGACGCAGCTGAAGCTCTTACGGTTTTTGCGGGGTACGCCTTGGTGAGTAAACACACCGACGTAATAGCCTAGAAGAAATCGTAGCTGCCTGGAATTTGCCCCGCAGTGTCTCGGTCCGCTGTATTTACTTCTGGAAGGGCCATTAGCTAAGCATCGTCGTTCTGGAAGCTTCAGCATCACATCACGATCACCAGTGCGCAGCTGGATATTACAAGGGATCGAATTCGTCTTTTTTTTTAATTCAGACTTCATTGCTTGCATATACGTATGGTCGACAGTATCGTGCATGTCTGGACTGAGTGGCAGTCATCAGTCATTGTAGCACCTCGTCTTGACATGAAACATCTAGATATCTAGACGTCAATACATCGGCGGTTGCATCAGACCCCTCTCTGGTTGAAGCCGTAGCCCATTGGTCGCAGCATCTACAGTGCAGAATGGTATATGCAGTTGAATCGTGGTGCGGGTGTTTCTCGTCTCCGAGGCTGCAATGCCGTGATCTGCTTTGGGATCCTCGAGATCTCGAAATGCACAGCGATCAGTCCGCGGCTGCATACGCATGCTCGTGTGCGGCAAACGTGCTACGGCCGCGTGTCGCGGAAGCGGCGGAAATGTATGGCATCCGCGGCTGAGTAGGCGGTAGAAGGCGATATACGCTTGGTGCGGGTGTTATTGTAGGTAGTCTCGTGCTCGATAAGCTCTGAGAAACTTCAGAACTGCTCAAGTCCGCTGGACGTCTTCGCCGACATTGTAGCCACGGGCAATGCCGCTGCGGCCCTCCTCGATAGCTGTGCTGGCCTCGACATCCTCGTTGTTGAACTCGGTACCCAGACCCTGCCACGTGCGACCCTTGCGCAAAAACTCGGCGCCAGGACTGACAACGCCGTTGATAGTGGCAAGCTCTGCCTTGCCGCGCAGAGCAAGCGCGCCCGAGGGGGGCGTAGATGTAGATCCGTTTTGTTCAGTCGTCTTGCTGGCCTTAATGACGCGGCTGCGCATGGGCCGGCTTGTCGTGACGAGGCGGCCTGTCCGCAGATCGAACTGGGGAATCTCAGTGTCCTCCTCGTCGGACACGCCGCCGTCGACAGTGTCTTGTGCAGCGGTCTCTTCCTTTAATTCGCCGATGTCCTTTGTATCTTCGGCCTTGGCGTCAGCGCCTGTGTCGGCCTCCTTCTCTGCATTCAGTGCTTCCAGGCCACCCCACCACTTGTGGCCCCAGATGCGTTCGTCGTCGCTCATGAGAGCCATCTCCA
The DNA here is from genome assembly GCA_022392935.1 of Ophiostoma cf. undulatum. Lineage (NCBI taxonomy): Eukaryota > Fungi > Ascomycota > Sordariomycetes > Ophiostomatales > Ophiostomataceae > Ophiostoma > Ophiostoma cf. undulatum. The sequence continues at coordinate 554,182 of JAKRGL010000045.1, read as the reverse complement.
GCTCAAATGGTGTCAGGACGGGCTGGTAGAAGCCAGCGTCGTCCTCGACCAGACTGCTCTCCCAGCAGCCCACGACAACCCAGCCCTCAATCTCGGCAAAGTTGGCCAGCTTGACGGCATTCAGCTTGCCCACTACAATAAGATAGCTCTTCTTGCCGGCCGCGGCAATGCGCCTGCGCAGGGCATCGACAGCCTTGAGGTAGTTGCTGACAGACAGCGTGTTCACCAGGATGCCAATGACACCGGCCGTGGCCATGCTGAGCACCTTGGCGTAGCGGCGGCCCAGAAGGCCCATGGTGCGCGGCGCGAGCAGCTGGCCGGCGTCGTCAGCAGACGTGGGGTAGATGTAAAAGGACTTGACACGGACGGCGAGGGCGAGGAGCAGCGATGTAGGGGGCTGGGAGATGTGGAAGACGGCGTATTCGTGCAGGTCGACAGAGTCGTCGTCGATGGGCGCGTCGCCGCGCACGAGCTGGCGGTTGGGGATGGATCCAAGCGGACGGTGCACGACGGTGGTGGCCAGGATATCGGGGTAGCCGAGAGCCGTCAGCTTGGCGGCAACGGGCGCGACGTGCTGCTGGTAGGTGACATCGGCCATGATGACGACCTTGAGGTTGGCCGCCTGCTCGGGCGTGCCAAACTCCTTGGCAAACATGTCGATGACCTCGTCGGTGTCGAGGGCGTGCTGGGTGAAGACGTAGATGACGGGCAGACGCGACGTGGGCGACAAGCACGAGCGGCCGTAGTGGATGACGAGGTCAGCATCGGCATGCTCTGCAGCGACCTCATCGACACAGCAGGCGCTGTAGGAGGTGTCGGCCAAGATGTAAACCTTCTCTTCCTTGTTGTCGCCCGTCAGTGGAGCTGTCTCAATGTCGGCGCCTGCCGGGGTGGGTGCCGCGCGCAGCGCTGCCAGCTCGGCCTTGAGCAGTCGCACGACGCGCGGGCTGTCGCCCAGCATGGAGTCGGGGAACTGCAGGGCCACGCATGTCTTGCGGGCAGCCCAGATCTCGCGTGCTGTGCGCTCGACCTCGTAGACATCCCGGAGCTCGTCATCGGAGCGGCGCGGGGCGTTGAAGGCGTCTGGCGAGAACGTGTCGACCTGGTCGAACAGGTTTTCAGCGGGGGTCGACAGCACGGGCGCTGCTTTGAGGTCGGCCATTGTGGGAGTGTGTTTTGTGTAGGTATCGTGAGATCGTGGCTACTCCATCTCGGACATAGCAGTCTAGATAGAGAGTAGAAAGACTAAAAGCCCAACAGACTAGAAGATGTCGTCCCATAAAGGAAAGAGCATATGACGAGGCTGCATTTTTTTACTAAGTTTTTTCTGCCAGCAACTTTTTGGCGGGGCACTAATACACAAAAGACATGTCTTTTGTAGTGGATGTTCCAGGCAGGTGGGATGTTAATTGGCAGCCGCTAATTGGCCATTTAGTGCTTCGAGGCTCCTTCCCAGTTGGGAAACTACACTGTCTTACAGCGATGCTTATGTCATGCCACTTTTTGCTTTGCTTTTTGCTTTTTGCTTTTTGCTTTTTGCTTTTTGCTTTTTGCTTTTTGCTTTTTGCTTTTTGCTTTTTGCTTTTTGCTTTTTGCTTTTTGCTTTTTGCTTTTTGCTATTCACTTTTCACTTTTCACTGCCCTTGAAAGTCGCGTTCGTTCCATTTTATATTTTTGTATTTTTTTCTGAATTATCTTTATACAACTACTACCAACTCAATCTCCCTAGAACTTGGCCTTGAGACTCCAGCCGACGGCCATGACACGCGCCGTGATATAACAGGCCAGGGCAATAGCATAGGAGACACCGCCGAACATGATGAGGCCCTGCCAGCCCTTTTCAGAGTTGCCGTCGCCCAGGATCGCACCGCCGATGGGCACACTGCTGAGAGTGCCGAAACTGGCAACCATCATGGCAGTCGAGTAGTAGCGGCCGTACTGGCTGGGCTCACACAGCTGGCCGAGACAGACGGCAATCAGGCCCAGGTTGCTGCCGCTGGCAAAGCCAAAGAGCACCGCAAAGACAATCAGGATGGAGCGCGAGTCGCCGGCCGGAAGCCAGGCGCCAAAGATGACGGCCGACGACATGGCAATGGTCAGGATGATGACGTTGAAGCGGCCCACCTTGTCGGCCGCGAGACCGGGCAGTACACGGCCGAGGACAGAGCCGGCATTGAGCAGGGACAGCATGGTGTAGGAGTTGCTCGTGTCCTGGTTGTGGGCGTTGGCATAGGACACGATAAAGGTCAGGGGCACAAAGATACCCCACTCCATGAAGAAGATGCCGACGGCGGCGACGGCATAGCGGCGGTCGCGGAAGATGGTAAAGTCGGGCCACACGGACGGCAGGCGGCGAATGCTAGAGCGCGCCGAGCGGACGGTGTGCACAGTGTGGACAGACGGGGTAGCGCCATCGACATTGGAGACGGACTGTGTCATGACGGGCATGGTGTTATTGGTGGCGGTCTCGGCATCGCCGCAGTCGTTGACACCGGGCAGCGGCAGACGCGTGCGCAGCCACAGGTTGGCCGGCACCGACAAGCCGAGAAGAATAAAGCCCAGGATGCGCGTGCTCCAGGCGAAACCGAGGCGCGGCAGCAGCTGCTGCATCATAATGGGAAATGCAATGCCACCGACACCGCCCGCGGTGGTGGCAATGCCAGTGGCAAGGCCGCGGCGCACATTAAAGAAATGGGCAATGCATGCATAGGCGGGGGTATTGAGCAGGGCTCCGCCGAGGCCGCCGAGGACGGAGTAGCACAACAAGATCTGGTAGTACTCTTCGCAGAGGCCGAGCAGCATGACGCTGGCGACGACAAGCACGCTGCCAATGAAGACGAGCCAGCGCGGGCCGTAGCGGTCAAAGATGGGGCCGACCTGGATGCCGATGAAGAAGACGATAAACAGGTACGTGCTAAAGATCCAGCCAATCTCGGAGGCAGTATACTCGGCGAGCTGGTGGGTGGAGAACCACGACTCGAAGACGGCAGAGCTGTTGATGAGGCCAAAAACAGAGACCATGGCGCAGAAGGAGGCAAAGACGACCTGCCAGGCCTGGCGACCGCCTTCGGGGAAGGTGGCGCGCATGGGCGTGAGGTCGTCAGTGGGAGCAGACGACGACTCGGACGACGAGAGCGAGTTGGAAAAGTCCGAGTTGTGCGAGTACGAGGAGTGTACGCGGGTTGCCGGAGTGGCGATGGCGTCGGCATCAGTACCGGCACCGGCATTATTCTCGCCAAAGGTGACGGTGCGCACGAGGCGGACGGGTGCGGGAGCAGGTACGCTCATGCCGCCCTTGCCGCCCATGCCACTCTTGTTGGCAAAGGACTGCTCCATGGATCCGACGGCGGAGACGGATGAGGCTGCAACCGACATGGGCGAGCCTGCATGGAGAGCAGCGGCATTGGCTGCAGCATTGGCAGCGGCCGAGGGCGACGCACCAGTGTGCGGTCTCTTGGCAGCGAAGCGGGCGGCACCGGCGACGAGTGAGTCGCTGCCATGGCCAAACGTCTCTGACTTTTCCGAGTCGGCGTAGTCCGCGTGGGAGGGGTTGTTGTGGTTGAGGGGGGAGGACGGGGACGGGTTCAAAGAGGTAGAAACTACCCAGGGGTCTGGGAGGTAAGCATGGTGGTGGCCACTGGCGATGCCACTGCTGCCGAGGGTGTAGTAGTCGGGGCCAGAGGGAGCCGAGTTGGAGTCAGCAGTCGGATGAGTCAAAGCGGCCGATCCAGTCGGGGCGGCACCGGCACCAAGAGCGGCACCGGTATCACCGGATGAAGCTTGGTATTTTAGGCAGCTGTCCTCTGCATGAGACGGGGATAGGGTCATTTGCGGTGTGCGCAAGTAAAAGTGTTGTCCGCCTTTTCTTTTTTTTTTTTTCTTTTTTTCTTTTTTTCTTTTCTTTATTCTTTCTCTTTGGATTCCTGCTTTACGCCGACATTTCTTTCCGAAACAAGTCCTGTCTTTAAACAAGAGATGAGATGATGATATAAATCAAGAGTGATGAAGAGAGACGAGAAAGAAAAGAAGAAGAAAAAAACGAACAGGAGGACTAAAGAACAAAAGAACTTTCTAGTTCGTGCTGGTTCTTTAAGTAGCCCAGTCGGCTCCTACTACGGAGCAGCAGTGTGGAGTAAGGAGAATAGAAGAAGGCGCGGTAGAGGAACTAGAGAAACTCGGCAAGGAAAGCACGGTCAACATGGCCCACAGCGGTTACGTTATAGCCACTACCTATTGTTTATATAGCTTTTCACCACAGAACAAATCGAACAAAAGCGGTGCCAATCAGTCGGCGGGAAGGTTGTTGTTATTTTTCTACTACTTTTTCTTAACGCATCGCCATGGGCCTCTTGGTGCCGAAATCCTGCAGACGATCTACTCGGTCTGCAGATGGTTTAGGAGTGTCGCTCGAGTCGGCTGCTCGTTATTTTCAGAAGTTGTGGCAGCGCTCCTGTCGCTGTCGCCCCTCCTAGTGTCGCCTCGCCATCGGCTCTGTGGTGGCAGAGATTGCAGATGGAGGATAGCAAAAGCCATGCGTCTGAGGCATTGGAGTTGGTTGACCAAGGTGAATCGCCTAGGACGGCCGGGGGGGTTCTGGCGCCGGGTGATGCGGCTTATAACCACTCGACGGATCGTGGTAGGACTCGTCTGCACACCACACTGAATTGAATGCCTCGACTGCTTATGTAAGCATGGATTTTGTTTTTGTTTTAATATTTTTTCCTTTTTTCCTATTCGAATCAATTTAAAATAATATAATACTTTCACCAAAAGTTTTTATTTTAAACCTTGAAATAAAGTAACACGGTCTCTTTAGCAGATGCGTTTAACAAGAAAAAAAATACAATAAATCGACTCATTCTCTTGTGGCAATATGTGGCTGCCACAGCCTCGTCTGATGACGGTACCCTGTCGAGCTTTGGACAACAGCACAAGTATGACTGTTCATGAACAGTATTTCATATGCGTCGAATTCTCTAGAAACTTGAAAGAGTGGCTGCAGGTCAAGGGGAACGGCGGGCTCCGAGTGTCGACTGTCCACCAGAAACAAGACTACATACTCTGATCGAGTAACAGAAACACAAGTACAGCAGGCAAGGCACCTGCCAAGAGGACAGAGCAGGCAGCTGGATAGCTGAGAGTGGAAGTAGACACGGGACGCACTGGTCACAATGCCATTCATTGCCTGGTTGAGCTGGCCACCGGCTCGACTCTTCTACGACATATACATCATGATGCCGAGATACAGGGGGTAGATGACCATGGCCAAATCAACAACAATTGAGTAAGTAACAAAATATGGAAAGAAAAAGACGGGAAATGCAGGCATAAAAGCCAAATATGACGTAATAGAGCTGTAGACATAGAGTGGTGAGAGGGCCGTGGCCAGCCGGTGCGGGCGAGCTTGGGCAGTCTGCCGCAGTCAGAATTTGTGAAGAGTTTGCAACTTTCTGGGCTGTTTTCCTGCAAGAAATATTATCTATTAATTCTTGCTCAAAATAACATCGATGCAAAGTTGATGCAAGGTTGATTCAAGTTCAAATGTTCAATTTGTTGACAATACTTGCATTGGCTGATGCCGTAGCATCAGGCGTGGCTGGTCTGTTGGCATATTCCTTCAGACTACTTACCCCGGATTCTAAGCATTACGAGGTAGTACCCTTTGGAATACGGGGCTAGTTCGGTGAGGATACCGGCTTGCCGTTCCATCCTACTGTTGATCTCTCACAGCAGTGGCGTATCACCGTCTAGGTTGATCTTTATATTGGTCGATTGCTGACCAGCAGCTCATGCCATTGCCTCATCTAAATCGCAAGGACCACCCAGCCATTTGGTGTTGAATGCCAGCATCCATGCCCTCTCCATTCTCTACATCGCCCGCGAGTGTGTTCTCTGGCTGTGTCAGCAGTGCTTACATAATCGAGACTGATGTAGACCAATACTCACAGCCATGGGCAACAGCGAAATGGTCGAGTCGCTGACGCTTTCTTCGTCCTCTTTGCCATTTCCAGCTCCAGCCTCGGAGTCAGCACCAAAGAACCCCTTGGCGGCCTGGGCGGCCTTGTGCTTTTGCTGCTGGACAATGCTCTTGTCGCGGCGCTTGAGCCGGCGCAGGACGGCCAGCGAGCCGAGGACGAGCAGGACGGTGCTGATGATGAAGAACCAGAAGAGGAACATGGTGAGAGCGTTCATTCCGGACGTGGTGGTGCTGTTGTCGGTGGAGATGTTGGTGTTGTTGGTCTCGGTGGTGTTTGTGGTCTCGGTGGTCTCGCTCGAGGCGGAGGTGTTGCTGGCGGCGGTCATGCTGGGGGTGGTATTGACCAGGGTGGCAGTAGCCAGCACGAGGACAGGCATCGTCGAAGGAATAATCATTTTGGTCATGTAAGAAGATGCAACTGCTCGGTAGAGGTCAAATTGGGATGTAGCCGAGTCCAAGTCGAGAGGATGATGCGAGGAGGCGAGAAAAAGAGACCAAGGGAGTGTCGTAGAGACATCCTGTCATATTTATATAAACTGAAGAAAGGGTAGAGATAATACAAAATAAATGCCAGAGTCAAGTCGAGAGCTTTGATATTGTTCTCACAATGCCATTGTAGTAGTTGATGTTCAGCGACGTCAAGCTCTAGCATTGTCTTGTATATATTGCCTAAATAGGACTAGCGCAACTTGATTGAACCTGCTTCTACCAAACAGCACCCCAATCCCGCAACCTGCATTACTACATCCAGTATTTCCTACAGTTTACATCCCAATGGCAGTTTTCCAATATGCTTCTGCTGACAGAGATACTCGTACGCCCTGGACACCTCTCCAAACCCAAACGCCCAATGGGGCTGGCACTCCAGCATCTTCTCGGTCATCTGCTCGTAGTGCTCTCGCGAGCCTGTACGGCTGCTGCGAGTAACCAGGACTCGGCCCAGCACGTTCATCACCGACACTGGAGGACCTGAACTAGTGTCAGTCGTCCTCTCGATGGCCAGGTATCCGGCTGCAGTGGCAGTGCCCCCGTATCGGAGTGCCTTGAAGCTCTGACACATGGTGCCCAATCCGCCAACATCGACGACAAGCTGGACGTTCTCTTGCTCCATGCCGGGTTCTCGCGGTAGTTGATCACTGTATGTACGCCGAACTGTTCGAGCCGTTGTAGACAAAGCTGCACAACATCCTGTTCTAATTCTATATAATGAAAGGGTAAACATGATGATAAGCCGTTGCCGCCTTATAGCGCATTGCATGTCTGCATGGTATTTTGTTCCAGCATTGCCAACAGGGCATATGTTTTGCTCTAACGACTTGGCCAGAAGACTAAACATTGCAAAAGGATCAAAGATGCCATGACGTGTTTATAGTTTATAGTTTTATTTGATTAGCAATTGTAGTCGTTAGATGGTAGTAAAATTAAAATAAGAGAGGAAAACAAAAGAGAAAAAGAAAAAAAAGAAAGCCAAAACCATAACACAAAGAAAAAGGAAGACGTCGACACCTCGTGGTATATAAATAAAAGAAGAAAGGGAAGAAGAGGAAAAAGAGGAAGAAGGGGGAAAAGGGGAAAAGGGAAGAAAGGAGAGGCAAGAAATAAGTTGAAAGAGAACTGCACAGCTTTTCTTCACTTGCTGACCTGCGGCATCTGCATGCCGCCCTGCGCCTGGTAGCCCTGAGTGATGAGGCCGGCGGCGTTGGACGTGCGCACCTTGACCTCCTTGTCCTGCTGGACCAGCGCACAGCACGGGCACCAGAAGGTCACGCAGCAGTCGCTCGTGCCGTCGCCCTGCATGCCATACGTCTCGCGGATCTCGCTGCGCTTCATCATAATGTAGATCCAGCCGCAGCCCGTGACGAACTGGATGGCCGTGAACACGAGGCACTCGGAGTTGAGCGCGTCCGCCGACGCCATGGTCGGGTCGCGCATGCGGTCGGATGTTTGGCCGATAACTAGAATGTCAGTTCATTCGCTCGATTATTAAGCAAAAGGATAACATATATATAAAAAAAAAAAAATATATATATATATATATAAAATACGTACGAACGCAGGGAAGGCAGGTTGCCAGGAGACAGGTGTCGCAGGGTGAGCAGTCCATCAGGCTGGTGCTCCAGTCGCCGCCCTTGGCGCCCGCCGTAACTACGGCGCGCTGCATCGGCGCGGGCGACTGGTACTGAGCAGGCTGCGTGCCGGGGTGGGGCTGACCGTACTGCTGGGGCTGCTCGACCTTGGCGTGCTGGACTGGCTGGACATGCTGGATGGGCTGCTGCTGCGGCTGGCCGTACTGGACGACGCCCTGCTGCTGCGGCGCAGGCTGGCCGTACTGCGGCTGCTGCTGCGGGTGGACAGTGTATTGAGGCTGCTGCTGGTGCTGCTGCTGAAGAGGAGGTGCCTGGACGTATTGCTGCGGGTGCGGCGGCGGCGAGACGGGCAGGCCGTACTGGGGCACGGGCGAGCTGTACTGGGGTGCCGGCGTGCCGTTCTGGCCGGGCTGGGCATATTGCGGCGGTCCCTTGTAGTCCATTGTGGTTGAGGATTGTGTTTGGGTGTTTGACGTGTGCTCTGTAGAGTGGTGTTGAGGGCGGTGTTGAGAGTGGTGTTGAGGGTGGTGTTGAGGGCGATGATACACGTGTGAAACGAGGTGGGAGATGTCGTGGGTAGGGCAGACCAAAAGAGAAGGAGCGATGCGAAAGACAAAAGTCGAAGGGAAAAAGGAACAGAGAGAGACGAGGAGACAAAAGACAAAGGAGCAATAAGAGAACGACCATCAGATGATACTCTCTTTTAATAATGGATGGGGTACAAGGCATGGCCGTTTATTGCTTCTGTACTATGTAGTACGACAGGGGTAGCACAATGGCGATCTAAGTACCTCTTCAAAAAGGGTATGGGCAGCTGCATACAAATGCCCGAAAAGGTACATGCTCGCACTTTGATGGACTTCACCAAGCCGAGTCAACTTCTTTGGATCGGCGCCCCTGGGCAAGGCTTGGCGGCTTTATTCGTTTGTGCATGACTCTTAGATACAATATCTTGCTTCCGTTCTTCTTTTCTGTCTTTGTTGATTCTCTTTTGTCTGGCAGGTGTCGTCTTTTTTTTTTTTTTTTTTTTTTTTTTTTAATCTCTCTCTTTTTTCTTATTTTCTTTCTTCTCACTCCCGATTAAACCCGCCCCAATCTAACCATACTCACAAAAACAGCCTTGCCGAGACGGTAGCTCCTCTTTCCAAACCACCTGGCTGGATCACTAGTTTTATCTGCCAATGTTGTTGACGGTACATATTTCTCAAAATGTACTTCCTCAATGACAGACACTGACAGTACTATGTAGACACGACATGAACACGGCCAGTGCAAGGTGAGACGGTTGGCGGCACGAGACGGTACCTTTGAAAGGCAGACTGTGGTATTTGGGAACTGGCAAGGCGTTATTACGTTATTGGCGCTGGCTGTCTTGCATCTGTATTTGTTTGTTTCTGGTGTCCAGCTGCACGCCAAGAAATAGACAGAAAGAGGATGCTGCGCGGGGATACTATGCATGGGGCTGAGCCTGTCATGCCTCTGTTGTACATGTAAGGTATTGGACAACTCTGCAAGGCTTGTCTGTTTGCATATACTGCGCCGCAATACGTAGTAAAACCCGGACACAACAGCGTGGTGGGAACTGATGGGCTCAAAGTAGAGAAAACATCAAATAGAGAAAGCAAAAAGAAGACGAAGAAGGTCTGCAGAAGGAAGAAGTGGGCAATACATCTACATTATTAGTAATCTGACAGCTCATACTCCAGTCCATTGTCGTACTCTTCGTATTGGTGTCGATGCAGGGAGGCTGACATTCTGAAGAAAACAAATTAAACTACTGGGTCCAGCGCTTGGCAATACGAGAATGACCACGCCCACACGCCCAATACGAATAAGTGCTGATGGGAGATGATCAGATACGAATATACTGGGGTTGTGGCATGTGTAAGGTCTAGAAAAGGGGTCTACTATGTACTATGTACATACTCTACGAACGGTCCATGCAAGCAAGCTTTTGCCGATCCTTTTTACAGAAGCTGTCTTCTCAGCTATCGCCTCTTGATAATAAAACAAGCTGGAAGATACGGAGAATACGCCCAGCTGCAACAGACTGCCATGTCCCATTTCAGCCTCACACGTCTTCTTCGATTATCATGGTGTAGCTCGTATAATGTGCGCGATTATTATTATCATTGCTGTCGTTTCTATCGTGTCGAGGCGACCGGCACGAGCCCTAGATGTGCCGTGCTCGTGCTGCGGCATAGCGTTGCATTGTCTACCGTCAGCTTGCCTGGCCACCTTTGCCGTCCGAGACATCTCCAGACAGAGGCCCATCTAGCACTCCCAACCCCCCCCAAACTCCCAATACTCCCAACACATCTACCCTCCGACTTAGTATCACATAGTCGGGCACAACCTTCTTGCCGCCCCGCAGCGTCCGCGCCTCGGGCGATGCCGCGTCCGTCACATAGCCGTGCTTGCGGTAGAACGCCAGCGCGCGCGCGTTGGAAATAAAGCACGTCAGCATCACCTTGCTCACCGGCGCGCCCAGGTTGGCTGCCACAATGCTCTGGAAGCCCAGCAGCAGTGTCCCCAGGCCGCTCGACTGCATCTCCGGCTGCAGATGGATCTCGTAGCAGTACACCACGGCATGGCCCTCTTCATACGTCGGCATCAGCGACGTGAATGCCGCAACCCGGTCCCGGTCGGCATACCTGTCCTTTTCCAGGTCTTCCTGCACCACAATGTACCGCAGGTCCGTCTCGCGCATCTCTTTGCGCTTCTCCGTCGGCCGCCACCTGGCCCGCGATGCGTCGTAGTCCTTGCGGCTCGTCTGCTCGACCAGGCCATAGCACGCGTCCAGCACGGCATCGCCGGCTTTTGTTGACCGGCAGAGCCTGATCGTGTATGCCTGGCCCGTCCTGGGGTGTGTCCAAGACGTCCTCCACGGCTGCAAGCCAGCCACTCTTTGCAGTTAGTTTTCAATTCCCCATTTTAGGAAGCAGGCATTATATATATATATATATATATATATATATATTGTAAACTCACTCTGGCTCGAGGTACGATCGCACAAAATCCGCGTCGCTTTTCACGTTGGCCCGTTCGATCGGCCCAGAGTCGGCCCGCCGTCGTTTTGAAGTTGCCATGACTGTGTAGACCGGGTTTATGGGGTTGAAAAAAAATCAATGATATACAAAAAGAACTGGGCGAATGTCAGGCGGGACGGACGCTGCAGACGCGGGCGGCGAGGACCGTGATGTAAAGGCGGACAACCACAACGCGCCGTGGTGCTGGGCACAAGTGGGGCAACTGCCATACTGACACGCTAATCGTCACTACAGCCACTATAACCCGCTGTAGATCAGTGTGCTAGCAAACGCCAACGGCAGACGGCAAACTCGTCGCTGCATTCGACGTCAGCCGGTCCCCGACTTCAACGCTCACACTGCCGCGCAGTCCGCACCATGCGGCACACACCATAGCAGTCTCGGAAACTCAGCAGCCTGGTATACTACTCGCCTCCATGTTCCGTCTAGGGCTGGTTGCCCGGAGGACCTTTGCCACGGTCAAGCCCGGCGTCGGTGCAGTCGCCGCTCCGACCACACCCTCTTCTACTACTTCCACCACGTCCACCACATCAACCCGGCTGCGGAAAAAGGCTCCTCTGGATCTCAGGCTGTTCATCCAGCGGTCTCGCGTCATCGGCCTCTACCGCACCATTGTCCGGGGCTCGCGCCAGATCACCGACCCCAACACTCGCCGCGAGACGCTCCGGTTCGCACGCGCCGAATTCGAGCGCAACAGAAACGAAACAGATGCCGTATGTATATATATATATATATATATGATTAATTGCATTGCATATTCTTTATAATACACTGCTGACAGAAAAGGAACGTGTAAGATATCTCCTGTCGACGGGCAAGTCGGAGTGGGAGAACGCCGAGCGATACTTTGAGGGCATGTAGCTGGTAATGACGATGATGACTATAACAAGCTTAATAAAAAAGAATAAAAGAAGAATAAAAAATAAAGCATCACCATAACAAATCTATAGCAAACATGTCGTTATACGGAAATTGGTGATGTAGTCTATCGGCGTCTTGCCACGTGGTATCGTACAGTCCTTGATCACTCTCGTGCCGTCCGTTCTTTCCTCATCCAGGTGCATCCCCGTTGGGTCCTGCCGCTTCTACCCTGCAGGTCTAGCCCTGGCGCTGCTTGTGCCGCGGGTTGGCCGAGCACACTACGTACATGTAGCCGTTGTGCCGCTTGCCTCCTTTCCGGCGCACAATCTGTTTGACGTTTGTTAGCTCTGTCCGTGTGTATAGAAAACAAGACAATGGTCCTACCTTGCAGTGCTCGCATCGCCGCTTGACAGAGCTGTGCACCTTCATGCCGCGCGTCTGCTGCTTGGCGTGGTGCTGGTGCTGGCACTTGTGCTGCACCGCCGAGCTGGTCGGGCGCGTCGCTGCCGAGATGAGCGACGTGGCGGTCGTCGACTTGGGCACAGCCAGCGAGAACACGCGCTTCTGGGCGGCGGCGGCCGACGCATCCACGGCCGACGTGGCCTGCACGCGCAGGGCCGACATGGACGTCGTCAGCGACGAGATGCTGGCCGAGGCCGTCTTGGTGCGGCCGGTGCGGAGGGCGGCCGGCGCCAGCCGGCGGATAACTCGTGAGATAGGCATGTTTGCGGGGGATGGTCGTTGATTGCGGATATTCGTCAATGTCGTACGTCGGCATCACCAGACGAAGCTCTCGCGATTTTTTCGTTATGGATAAAGTGGAGACTCGAGTGCAGCCTTGTCGCTTGGGTCACGTGATACCAAAACATACAAAATCTTACATACAATATTCGTATCTTCTCACCAGATGGCTAATCCAAGTCAATTGGCATTTCAGAGTTTTCTTGGAAATGATTAATACTATTTTGTTGCTCTAACTCTCTCGAGCTATTCAAGATCAATTGGCATCTCTCGATTACCAAGAGTGCTGCCTACAGCCAGCCCAGTGTAGCCGCACGCACCTACCCAACGTGGAAGGTGCCTCGGCAACCGCTATTAGTGAATGCTCTGTGGTTATAGTGTATATACGTCACAGCCAAGCAGCTTCTCTTCTCTCTCAGCTCAACGCTCTTACATCCGCGCCTCTCTACACCGACCTCCTCGTATCCATCTCCCAAGGCGCGCTTCCTATAGCCTCTTGCTCACCACAACTCCTATAATATTGCATTCTCTTCCATCCCTCCTCCTAAACACTCCACTCTCGCCTCCGTGACGTCGATTCCCTAAACATCCCTCATCCACGCTTCATCCAGCCCATCAACGGTTTCGTCAACAGCTTCGACCTCGCCCCATCTTATCCTCACAATGGATCTCTCCAAGATCACAACTGTCGAGGAGACACTCGAGCATCCGGCCTTTTACGATGCTTCTTGGAACCTGCAGCCCACCCGGAGTGGTCGTCTTCCTGTTGCTGCCGGCCGCGGAGGGCCCCTTGGCATTGGCTGGGAAGTCCATGGCGAGGGCCCTATCCAGATTGTGGTATGTAGACCCAACTGCTACAAAGGCACACAATACTAATTATAGTTCCTTATGGGCCTGGGCTCATTCAAGTCGGCGTGGCAGCGCCAGACGCTCTACTTTGGCCACGAGCACTACAAGGAGTACTCCGTCCTCATCCTCGACAACCGCGGCATGGGCGACTCGGACAAGCCGTTGATGCGCTACTCGACAAAGGAAATGGCCCTCGATGTCGTCGAGGTTCTCGAGCACGTTGGCTTTATCGCCCCTGCTGCCGGTGCTGACTCGCGCTCGGTCCATGCCATTGGCCTGTCCATGGGCGGCATGATTGCGCAGGAGCTCGCCTGTCTCATCCCCGGCCACATTGCTTCCCTGTCGCTGTGCTGCACGGCCGCCCTCATTGAAAACACATCGCCCACCATCTGGGAGAACATTGCCAGCCGTGCTGCGCTCATCATCCCCAAGGGAGTCGAGGAGAGCGTTCAGGGCACGGCTGCCCGCATCTTCAGCTACGAATACCTGGCCAAGGTCGACGACGCCCAGATCCCCGCCAAGGGCACCCACCTCGTCGGCCCTCCTGTCCGCCCTGCCAATGCCGGGCCCAATGTCACTACAGCAGACTGGTACCAGATGTTTGGCACCAACTACCAGCGGTTTGTGGCGCAGGAAATGAATAAGCGCAACGACCCGCGCTTCACAACCAAGGGCTTCCTGCTGCAGCTGATTGCCTGCGGCTGGCACAAGAAGACGCCGGAGCAGCTGGCCGGCATTGGCGACGCCGTGGGCCGCGAGCGCATCCTCGTCGTGCACGGCACGGCCGACCAGATGATCTCGCTGCCGCACGGCCGCAAGCTCATTGAGTGCATCAAGCCGGCGCAGTCGCACATTGTCGAGGGCATGGGCCATGCCCCGGTAGCCGAGCGGTGTGCGTGGTTCAACCAAACACTGACAGACCACTTTGCCAACGGCGAGAAGCTGTCGGGTCGGGTCGCCAAGTGACTTTAGCGAGTCTAAAAGTGTGCTTTGAACTTATCGTGGAAAATATTGTAATTATATCAGCATGGAGCCTTGTACGGCTTCTCTTTACTCTTATAGATAGCCCTTAATGATTCCTTTTTGTATTTGCTCGTATTCTTAATTTATTTGTTGATTGACTTGATTAAATCTCAACTCGTACTTTTGGAAGATGGTAGAAAAACTACTGAACCCTACATCATGACAAAACCGATACCGCTGAGGTTCTCCGTGTCAAGCTGGTTATTCCGGTCCACGCCGCCACGGATGGGGTTCGCAAGGTAGTTGAACAGGTAGTAGTGCAGCTGGCCGTCGCCGGGGCCGTACTTTTGCTGCTCCAAGAAGTGCGCATTGTCCATGATCGATGTCGCGTTGAACACATCAAACTTGAACTTCTTGCCCAGGATCAGCGCATCGCCCATCAGCTCGTTGAGTCTCTCCTTGTGCGCCGACTCGTCGACCGGCGTCGTCAGGCCCGACTCGCTGGCATAGTAGAACAGGTAGGCCGCGCGGATCACGTTGTGCTTGGGGTGGTTGATGACTGACGAGTCCAGGCAGTAGAACGAGAACATGTCCGTGATCTTCTTGGTCTTCTCATCCTCCACCACGTACGTGTACACCACCTGCTCGTCGCCTGCCATCTTCTTGTCGATCAGCCAGTGGTCCACCTCCTCCTTGGTGAACTCCATGGCCATCTCGTAGCGCTTCAGGTACCGCGTCAGCAGGCTGTGCACGACGCCGACATCCTCGGGCTTCATCTCGCGCAGGCCCTTGGTGCGTGTGCGGTCGGCCACGGCGTACTTGCGGATCTGGAACTGCGGCTTGCTGTTGGCCGGCAGCGGGCTGAATCCGACCTCGTACAGCTTCTGCCAGTCGAGAGACCGGTGGTAGTACCGCGCCGTGCTCACAGGCTTGGGCAGCACCACGCCGGCCGTGTACAGTGCCTGCCACACACCCTTGAGGTTGCACAGCCGGGTGATCTCCTTGATCAGAATGGGCGCGAGGCGCTTGGACCGCAGCTTCTTGTGCACGACCAGGAAGTTGACCTCGGACGCGTGCAGCACCTTGTCGCGGATGCGCAGCTCCAGCGGGATGGCCGAGATAAAGGCAACCAGCTTGCGCGACTGCGTTGCACGCACACCAATGTGCCAGTCCTTGATCCAGCCGGGCGACATCATGGCCCACTTGAGAATGGACTTGGAGTAGCGGAAGCGGAACATGGCCTCGCCGTCCTCCACAAAATGGCCCGACAGTAGGTCAAACACCTCCTGCAGCTGCGCATCGTCTGTCAGGTCGACCTCGTCCCACTCGAATCCGTCAACCAGCTGCTGCGGCTCCTTGGGAACATCATCAACGGTCAGAGTCTGGATGGGGCCTTCGACAAAGGTCTTCTTGGCCGGCTTGCCTGTTGATGCTCCGGCAATGCCCTCGTCGCCTTCAAACTTGGGCACCGGTTGTGTCTTCCAGAACTTGTAGCTCGCCATATCCTTGACGTTCTTGCCGCTCGTCGCCATGCCCGTCAGCACATCAGCCAGGCCCATGCGCTTGAGTGCCTCCAGGGCTGCCTCGGGGCTGTACTTTTGCTCGCCGCTGTCGCCGGAGCCAGTGGCGCTGGCAATCTCCTGCGAAATGGCCGGGTTGAGCTTGAGCAGTTCCGAGACCTGTGCTGGTGGCAGCTTCTCCAGGGTCTTCTTGAGCTGCGACTCGGCGTTGGAGAGAGATGTTGTCGAGGCGGTCTTGCTCTTCTTCTTCTTGTTCTTCTTCTTTTTGCTACTGGATGCCGTGGCGTCGGTAGAGGTTGGTGCAGCAGCCTCGTCTTCAGAGCCGGCCTCGCTGACAGATTCTGCGTCTGCTACTTGCTTGCCCTTGGTATCGGTCGAGACAGGCACGTTCTCATTCTTGTCCTGGGCGGCGCCCGGTGTCGTAGAGTCGCCGGCCATGATGATGGCGGGGTAGGTCGTGGATGGGGGGTAAGTCGGTGGTGAGATTGACCGAGAGGATCGTGATGTAAGAGTGAGGGCGATGTGCAATGATCGTGAGCGGGATGCGAAGGGTGACCGAGCAAGCACAAGTCAATGCGAAACAAGGTGGGAGATCGGGGGTTGTCGCGAAGACGACGACGACGAAACTGGCAGAATCCACATTCACGAGCTAAAAGCAACGTCTGGGTAGCTAGCGTTCTGGCCACCTGTCGCAGTAATAGGCTATTTGGGGCGAGCGCTGATAGCGCACAAACCCTACCGGCCGCGACTACCCCGCCAAGTGTAGATCAGAACTCGGAAGCTTGGAGAGCTCTCTGTCGATTGAGGACGTCACGTGCCAACTTGACGACGGACAAGGGCATCACTCGTGCTTAAGCTTAAGAAAGAATTAGAAAGAATTAGGTTTGTTCCGTACACGTAGAATTACCTTGTTAATCTCGACGAGATCGAATATCAGGCAGATCACCGTTGCTTGTTTCAGTCAATGCGGAATGCTGACTGTGAAGACCTTATCAACGGCGGACCGACTTGCATGTCTGACATTGAGAAATCCAGACTCTGTCAGCTTTCAGTATTCTCCCATGCCCAGTTTAATTACCTCTCTCAGCTCTTAACATACATAGAGATGTAGGCCAAATAAGCATACGGGTTGCAGACTGTCTTTCGTTGAGCCGCATTGCGTGGGGATGCAGACGGCTCCTCACGGCTCAGGATGCATCAAGTTTGCAAAAATACATGCAGAAGGCTTGAATGTATCAGCTAGTAAATGTATCACAAAAGGGAATGAGTCCTGAAGAATGCTTTAATCCGTCTGCATAGACTGTTTCGCTGAGCATACCCAAACGAGTGCAACGTGTCAGTGAGCTTGTGTCACGTGCCAGATGAAAAGTATGCTATTGGCACTATTTGACCCCACCTGAGATGATGGCCGGCTCGGCTGAGACTGCCCATCCAATTGGCACATGGGACAGTGTTATTATCTCCAGTCTGCTGCCTAACACCTTGCACTTGTCGCCGTCTCTCCGCCATACAGAGAGAGCGCAGAACGCCTATTAACAGACAAGAAAGTGTCATCTTGGTTATCTATAAGTCGGCTGTCTATTTGCTGTGTTCGCTGTCTTTGCTTCGTTCTGTGCTCTTTCCAAAAGCAGCCGGATGACATAAGCAAGGTCCGTGTCGTGTCTAACCTCGACTCAGCCTCACTTTGTCCCTTTATCTCACCTCACAAGATCCTCGTGTCTTCGTTTACTCTCCTCGTTTCTTCTCATCCAGCTGCTTTTGTATCTTGGGTGTTTTGGCGGTCCGTTTTTTCGTGGTGTTAGAGTCAACAGTCCGCTCACCTCCACCTCCACCTCCACCTCCACCACAATCTACCGCCATCATGGGCAAACCCGGCTCGTCGCCTCTGATGCGGCCAGACTCTGACGCTGTGTCATTGCACTCACAGAATGCTCTGGCTGCTTCAAGTGTAGGTGCATCGGCGGGCAGCAGCAGCAGTATTGCGGGTGCTGGTCGACGCGCCGTTCTCGACGACGACGACGACGCCCCGGAACTGTTTCTCGACAATGACGATCTGCCCCCCCTCTACTCTGATGTCATTGAGGCGGACCTCGAGGCTGAGACCACGGGCGCCTATGCTCCAACTGCAACGCATCCCTCTCAGGCTCTTGTGTCCCGACTTCCCGGACCTGGCATGACCGATTACACCGGCTTCCAGTTCACAGCACCCCTCAACTCGCGCCAGGAATGGCGCTACTGTGTCACACCCTTTGACGGCGCCAAAAGCACTGAACGCATGATCAAGTTTGTCAAGGCGCTCTCCTACGAGCCGCCTAGGCCGTATGTGCAGCTGCGCGGCACGCACCGCGAGACCCACGAGCGCAACGGTAAGAACGAGACCAGAGACATTGTCGACTTTGACGTCAAGGTCGATCTCTCGCCATTCCTGCACCCAAACCATTCCGCCCCAGGCTCGTGGAGGGCGGTGCGGACGCCGGAGAGCAGCGACAAGGTGCACCGCGGCTCTGTATTCCGGCGCCAAGCACCGGGATACAAGGGCCGGCCACAGCTGCCCCCCGATCTCGAGCGTGGCGCTGATGCCCAGCACGAGGAGAGCGAGGGCCTGTTTGGTGCCGAGGCTCAGCCGACACTGGAAGAGTGGTGCAAGCGGTTCTGCGAAGATGCATCGCCGCTGCGGTCGTTTACTATCCGCCGCGAAGTGAGCGGCTTTGATCAGCTCAAGGTCAAGAATCTGATGGTGACTCTCGTGCGCCGGACCAACTACCGCGGCCGCCTGCAGGTCACCTTTCCGGTCGACGAGGCGGGCATTGTGTGCTACAACGACCACCAGCTCAACCAGTGGCGCATCAAGCGCTGGATGCAGGTGGTGTGCGCGCTGACTCTGATGATCATCTTTACCTGGCCGTACCTGTTCTTCCGTACCAAGAAGTACGACGTCGTGACGT
The DNA here is from genome assembly GCA_022392935.1 of Ophiostoma cf. undulatum. NCBI lineage: Eukaryota > Fungi > Ascomycota > Sordariomycetes > Ophiostomatales > Ophiostomataceae > Ophiostoma > Ophiostoma cf. undulatum. Next base: position 535,189 of record JAKRGL010000045.1, on the reverse strand, counting down.
TTGACTGGCCCTTTTCGCGCGAAAATGCACAGAACCGGAAGGAATATGCTGTTTTGAGCGAGGACCAGTGGTACAACTTGTGGGCGCGGGCCATCACAAAGGCCGTGCTGAGCAAGCGACAGGGCTTCCTAGACCAGGAGGACCTGCGCCAGGGCGACGGTGCTGATCCAACGTTTGACTCTACCGGAAACACACACGTCGACGGAGCAATGGGATTTGTGGCTGCTGGTATTTCCGCCATGAACCAGGTCAACCGGCAGCTTGGCTGGGGTGGTGACTGCTAGTCGATTGCAGTCTCTTTTTGTCTTTTCATCTACTTCTCTTGCCATTTCCTCCCGGCACATCTGTTCGATTCCCTCAAAGTGTGTACACGCTTGGCATTTCCTCACATAATATCTATAGTTTAATATCCCCTTAATAAAACTACAGGAGCATCTATAATCAGCTTCTGTAGCGTTCTTCTGCTTCCTCAAACGTCCGCATTATTTCCAGTAGCACAGCCGGGAACAGCACCATGTTGTTGTGGCCTATCATGTCAGCATGTCAATGGCGTAATTGCTGATAGCCGGCGATACGACTTACCTCCGTGGGGAAACCGTTCTTGACGAATAGTCACATCACCCTCGCGCCACAACGACACAAACGCATTGTCGCCAATGTGTCTTGTGCATTGCTCCTTGAGTGTCTTGATCTCCTCAGCAGTCACCTCGCCGCCAGTCTTCCTGGAGATCATGGGCTCTATTACGGACGCAAACGTCTTGTCGTCTTCGTGGCACGGGATATCCAAGTCGTCAGCTGCATGGATCAGACTCAGACGCAAGTGGCGTCGAGGGCGGCCACCCTCTGTATGGCCCTCATTTTCTTGAGAGTTGGTGCGCTGCACAATGTTCACTATGTTCTGCAGCCGTTTGGCTGTCTCCCAGTGGTCCTGGATGAAGCTCAGGATAAAATGAAGAATGCGCTGGTGATTGCGCACTGGACGCAGTATGGGGACCCAGCCTGCAATGGAGTATCCCGACAACATATTGGGAAGGCTGCTGAAGCCAGCAACCATGATAACACCAGCAAAGTCGATCCCGTGCACCCGCGCATATCTCTCGGCAACACCTGCCGCTACGGCAGACCCAAGACTGTGTCCTAACACGACAATGCGGTGTGGTGGTACGCCAGCTTTGTCGATTGCCCAGTGCACGGCTGCGGATGCGTCAAGAACAAGTCCGTCCTCGCCAGGGGTTCCGGTCGAGGTGCCGAAGCCGCGGTAGTCAATAGCGATGACATGGTAGTCGCTTGTTGCTGTGTACAGGTTAAACGACGGCGCCCGCACAACGCTAGGAAGATGCCCGGCATTCTAAGTTGTTAGTATGTGGACAGAGCAGGTCTGGGGGTCAGAAGGAAGCTCTTGAAGGAAGCTCTTACGCCATGGACTGAAGTTGTTAGCAAGACTCTAAATAGTAAGGGTACCTTGTGAAACAAAAAAACAAAAAAATAGGAGGCATACGGTACACAATCAGCTTTGCGTTGGGATCGTCTCTAAGGATGCGAAACGACTCGGATTCCAGCACATTGTCGCAATGGCCCGTGGGTTGCGCCTCGAGGGTCAGCTCGTGCTGCCGGTAGATGGGAAGAGGGAGGATATGCCACGCGTGGACTCTTTCGCCGTCCTCGGTGTTAAGGTGGAATGAGGTCACTTGGTTTCCTATATACGTCAGCAACAATCCCAGCAAGTAGACCTAAGGATGTGATTTCATACTGGCAAAGCCCCAGTGCTGTGGCTGGTCGGAGTCCTGCCACCACTGGTAGATCTTGTGGGCGTAGAGAATGCTGAGGGCGTTAGCAATAGTCAAGATTAAAGTAACATACGAAATGCGTATAAGATATAATACTCACTGCCGCTGGACAAAGGGTGTGATTCCCAGCATGATGAAGCCGGTGTATAGAACAACAGGAGCCACCACGACCCATATCGCACCGCGGTAGAGTGAAGGCATCGCGAGAATCAAAATATCCAAACAAATAAATACCAAAATATTCCCAAGACGGAAGGACCAAAAATGCCTGCGATGTGGAAGGTGCAACTCGCGATGTGTTGATAAGACGGAGAGGGAAGGAGGAGCTCTCGAAGCTTTACTATGACACCGTAGCTGAGACCCACTTATATCATGAGCTGTACTTTTGCAGCACCAACGGTGCACATCCAAAGTAAGTACTGCAATGTGAGCTCTGGGCATTGAGGTGGCTTATGAGTAAAGCAAATACAGGCACTTTGGGAATGTTAACTATTGGCCGGTGCCTCGATCTGAGGTCATGTGTATGAGACATGAATAGGCTGCTTTCACGACCATCTCTTCGTCATCTCGTATTTAGATTATTTAGATGCCTTCGTAGGCCGGCTACCCCTTCCTACAACAGCTACTCTGTATGAGCGGTACAGTAGTACGTGTCTATCAAGCTCGTCGCTCAAAGCAATTATGTCGCACACTCGGCCTGATCCTGCGTTCCAGCGTCGAGTTGTGGGTCGCGACATAATGTAAGCCCTATTATTGGCTGGTCGCAAAACAGCTCCATTTTGGTACACCAACCACGTTGCTGCCGCCCGCTCCTGCCTCTTTCGACCATCATCTTAATGTCGGTGGCCGCGTCCTCGGTGAGTTTTTGGACTGCCCGTGATCGTAGCGAGTGATTTGTAAGCATTCTTGTAAATTATTGCTTCTACAAAAGCAAGCCCTTATTCTGCGCCTCCAAACAGCCTTCGGATCACTTCCGGTGGCTGCTGTGCCCTGCGTTGCACAGAAGGAAGGAGCGAGCGAGGCTCACGAGGCAAATTCAATTCGGTCCTCCCCAGAGTGGGAATCCACCTTGGAAGGAGGGAAGGGGGGCACAGCGAGCAGCTTCAAAAATCACAAAAGGAAGTCGCGACCCAACCTGATACGAAATAAATCAGCTCTGGCTTGAATTACATAATATTCGCCACGATGCTTGTTGCCTAATCTCGCGGTTTTTGTTTTTGAGCTTCATTTTTGAGGCGTCAACTCTGACACCATTACACCATTTCAGGGGGGCTGTATCTACCTCTCTCGCTCTGACAGCCTCATCGACGTGTGTTGTCCCACTGGTCCACTGGTCGAGGAGGTTTCAAACCCGCCTGCCATTGGCCTTTGTCCTGTCTTAGCGCAGGGCTCCTCATTTTCCCAGCCTGTGCCGTGTCGCGATTTTCACAGATAGCGCCCGTCCAGTCCCCGTCCAGGTCTCCAGTCTAGTATCCGGTCTCCATCCAGCCTGGCTCTTGAACTACATCAGCTCGCTTTTTAGTTTCTCCGCGTCCACTTTCCACTACGTCTCGCCAGCCATCACATCGGGTTGTGACTGCTTCAGACGCGCAATCGCCATCTCGACGTGGACACTAGAATTGGATTTTCTTAGTCTTCGTTGTACTGCCGTGCTGTCGTGTCTGGTTCTCGTTGCCAGCCCCCCCTTGTCCCTTTGTCTCGCTCGCCTTCAACGCGCCCTGATTACCAATTCGACCCCCATTCGGCCACAGTTCACGACTCCGGCCACCATCGATGGTCGTGAGATGACCGCATCGACGCTGTCGCCGTACTGTCTTTGACAAGAGCACTCAGACTACGAAACGAAAGAAGAAACCCACCGCTACAGCTGCAGCCCGTGAAACCTCAAGATGGAGCGGAAACGTAAGCTCCCTGCACGCGCGGCCGCGCGCGTCGAGCAGGCCTCCAAGCGCAGAACATCGACACCGCCCGCAGACAGCGCCACGACACGTTCTGCGACGCCCGCGCTGAGCACCATCGACACAGAAGACGAGGCCAAATCACAGCCGGAAGCGCCTCAGCGGCACCCTCTCCCGCGGTCTATCCAGCCTGGCAAGCCGCTGCCCACGGTCGAACAAGCCCAGCCCGACGACCTCTCCGGGCTTGAATACCAGAGCATCCAAGAAAGGTGATTCTTTTATATATTTTATATTTTGTACACTCTATCATCAATTCCCCCATCTAACAGCATAGTGGCGTTCTTGCAGACTCGCTCTCCAGGTCGCGCCAGAGATGGATTACGGAAGGTATTTTTGAGAAATACTGGACAAAGCCATCGAAGCGGAAGGGCGCGGCAACCGACGACGCCAAGAACCCACCAAGAGACTCCATGGTCAAGCTGGGCCAGATCCTCATCACATGCGAGCCGCACATGTTCGAGGCGACCATGTATGGAGTCAAGGATCCCAAGCCGGCCACCGTTCTGCCTGCGAACCGCCCAGTCATCATGTATGGTCCTTCGGGCGGAATGATGCCACCCCCGTCCGCACCAGGGGCGCCGGCTATGCCGAAACAGCCCAAGAAGAAGAAGCAGCCCTCGCAAAGCCCGGCGCAGTCGCGGCCTGCAACACCTAGTGGCCAGCATGTAATGTCGGTAGTCACTCCAATCCCGCCACCTCGCCCGATGCAGCAGCAGGCCACACCAGTACCACAACAGGCCCAGCTTGTCTCACCCATACCGCCGCACACGCCGACAGCAGCAGCGTCTTCATTTCCCCAGCCGCCAGCAACTGCCTCCAAGCCTGTCCTTCAGCCACCCAATGTGTCACATCACACTCCTCCTCCAGCCTTGTCCCAGCTGCAGTCTGGGCCAGGTCGGCAACCCAGCGTGCCTCCAGGAGCAGGAACACCCTTGGTGCCACGGCTACCATCTGCGGCAGGCGGGCCCAACGGGGCAACTGCACCATCTCCGCTTACCGCGCGGCCGCCAATTATTCAGCCGTCACCGGTCACTGCGAACGCACAGCTTCAGAGTCCTTCGCCAGCAATTTCTCCTGCGCCGGGGATGGCGCCGGGATATCCAGGACGCCAGCCGTCACTGCCTCCCAACGCCTCAGTTGCCTCGCGGCCGCCTGGAGCCGGACAACCGGCTCAGAGTCCGGGTGTTGCAAACGCAGCACGCCCGCCTTCTGCAACTCCTCCTCCCACAGACAAGATCATTTATATCTTAGCCGATCGAGCGTCCAGCGACCCCCAACTGCGGGACCTGATGAAACGCGTTGCCAGCCAAGAAGCCCCTAAGGAAGAGCTTGATCGGTTCCAACAAATCATTCACCAAATAACCGCCGAACAGAAACAGATTGCGTCTGTCCCGGCCCCGTCGGCCGATCGTCTGGTTGTCGATGGCAGGACTGTGCGCTACTTTGCCGAGGAGGTACGGGCTATCCTGGACATTGTGCTGCGGAGCAACCCCAAGCAGACCGCGGGCGACTTGCGGCCACCCGTCGGCAGTGACCCTCTCGTGGTTCTGCTCGTTAAGGCAGCGCTTGATGATATGCGTGTGCGCGACATCGTGCGGCGGATTGCTGAAAACCAACCCCAGTACGCCGATACTACGGACCTTGAGGAAGTCCTGAAGCGGTCATTGGGCCAGCTCACGCGTGACAAGGAGACCTTTGAACGCCAGCAGCAGAAACAGTTTCAAGCCGCTGCCAACTCTGGTGTTCCTCTTGCGCCAGCTGGTGGATTGCCTGCAGCGGCTGCACAGGTGAACGCGGGGCCGGCAGGGGGTCGGGGGCCGCAAGTCCCACCAGGCACCCCGCAAGCCGGAACACCTGCACCAGCATCGACCAACGGGAACACCAGCGGGACGCCCAATGCACGCGGTCAAGTGTCATCCACCAACACGTCGTCTCCCCGAGCAACAACACATGCCGCAGCCAAGGAGTTGTCCATCCAGGCATCTCGCTCCAAAGGCCCCGCCCCAGCAGCCAAGATGCACGACGTGTCGGCTCTTGTGTTTGAATTTGCCGGCGGCAATGGTGACCGGTACCTTTTCCCCAAGTTCAGCGTGGTTCAGTATATCCCGATGCCGCAGGGCCCTGCGGATCTCGTGGCCTCGTTCCTGATTGTCCGCAAGGGCAGTGCTTCCGAGTACGGCGGCGACCCAGATCTAGACTATTACCAGCCCATCACAGTGCGCTTCCAGGTGTCGCCGCTGTCCAACAGCCAAAGAATCCTCGAGTATTTTGCACGGGTTGTGGCTCCCCTGGAAGAAGTGTCCCGGTACATGGACAACATTATGAACAGCATGACTCGTGCCGAGTATGTGCTGCTGGCAATGCGTCTGCCACGCAAGGCCCCTCTGGTGTCAGCGTCTGGGGGCGGATCTGATGCTGCCAAGGCCGACGACTCCTCCACCCTTCTTAGCAGCGGCGATAAGATGGACGTTGACAAGGCCGGGGAGTCGTCCGCCAATGGCAATGGGTCGAGCAGTGGTAACGAAAGCAGCTACATTGTTGGCCACCCGGAGCCGCTTGACAATGTGCTGTGGACAGCCAGCAGCTCCACGCCATCAGACGCGTCGGCGCGCCCGAAGTCGCTCACCGGTGTCTCGACGGCACAGCAGCGCGCAGTCAAGGAGATTGTCGATGACGACCAGCAGTACCAGGGCTTCATCGCGGGACTCATTCCCAAGGAAGTCGAAGAAGAGGCCTAGAAGGTTGTCGGTCCTTGCCTAGGCAACGGAGCTCCCCAGGGCAAGCCGTCTAGCTAATTTGGATTGCCTATGTCGGCGTAGCTGTTGACTTTTTTGAGCTGATATTCCCCACCCCCCTCCCCCTGTTTTTTTTTTTTTTTTTTTGGTATTACCCCTTCTTCCTCTTTTGCTTGTTTTTGATACTCTTTGCGTTTATATTCGTTGTTGGAGGTGTATGCTAGGTGCTTAGCATAGTTGTAAAACTGTTGTTCATTGGCTTTGGCTCTGGTGTTTAGGCTCTTTGCGGTCATTGTGGTTTATGTTATTAGTTCTCTGATAGGTGTTTTCTTTTGAATGTAATGGGTTCCGTTTCAATGTTGGACAGTCAGAATCTATGAGCGTTAAAATGATTGTGAGGACGTGCCAATGTAGTAGAAAGCAAGGTGATGCATCTAGTATAGGGAACTATAGCGCAAATAATTTGCAAATTGAATTAGACCCAAATTATTTCGAAATTAGAAAATCAATATATTGAAAAAGATTGTCAATTAATCTAATAAAAAAAAACAGAAACGTGTGGCCATGAGTTATTGCTTGCCTGGACATGCTTTTAAAATACCAAAATAAATACTACATGCTATCCAAGTGCATCGAACACGCCCAAACCGGAACACCACCCAAGATTACGCAAATCAATGAAGCCAGACAGACAAGACACCACATCTACGACCGCAGGAAGGTCTTGAAGACGTCGCTCTGGGTGCAGTCGACCCAGGGGTAGCCGATAGCGCCCAGGTATGTCTCGAGCTCGTCGACCTCGGCATCGGGGCACTGGATGCCCGTGAGCACCTTGCCAATGTCGCTGCCCTCGTTGCGGTACTGGAAGAGCGAGATGTTGTACTTGAGGCGCAGAGTGCCCAGGAACTTCTCGAGGGCGCCAGGGCGCTCGGGGAAGTTGAACATGTACAGGCGCTCGTTGGCAACGTCGGAGCGGCCGCCCATCAGGTAGCGGATGTGGCTCTTGGCCAGCTCGTCGCCAGACACGTCGGTAGACTTCATGCCATCGATGCCGGCAATGCGGGCCATGAGGCTGCCCAGCTGCTGAACGCGCTCGGCAGCGTTGCCGGCCGTCAGGGACAGACCCAGCAGGACATTGGCCGAGGAGGAGCTGCCGTAGCGGTAGCTGAACTCGGTAACGGAATGGGGCATGATGGCGTCGATGAGCTCGGCAAACGAGCCGGGGCGCTCGGGGATCTGCACAGCCAGCAGGGCCTCCTTGCCCTCGCCCAGGGTAGCACGCTCGGCGACAAAGCGCAGACGGTCAAAGTTCATGTTGGCGCCACTCGTAATGGCAACCAGGGCACGGTTGGGGTCGGACGACGGGTTCTGGCTGACGTACTTCTTCAGACCGGCAAGGGCCAGGGCGCCGGCAGGCTCGACGATGGACCGCGTATCCTCAAAGACGTCCTTGATGGACGCACAGATCTCGTCGGTCGACACCTGGATGACATCGTCCACAACCTCCTGGCAGATGCGGAAGGTCTCCTCACCGACCGACTTGACAGCAGCGCCGTCGGCAAACACGCCGACCTCCTTGAGGAAGACGCGCTCGCCCTTGGCCAGCGACTGCACCATGGCGTTGGCATCATATGCCTCGACACCAATGATCTTGACGTGCGGGGCAATGCGCTTGACGTAGACACCAATGCCGGCAATCAGGCCGCCGCCGCCGACGCAGCAAAAGATGGCCTCGAGCTTCTGGATGTTGGTCTGGCGCAGCAGCTCCATGCCAATGGTGCCCTGGCCGGCAATGACGTACGGGTCGTCAAAGGGCGGGATGTTGATGAGGCCGTCCTGCAGTACACGACGGTCGCACTCCTGCTTGGCCGAGTCAAAGTCGGGGCCGTGCAGCACAACGTGGCCGCCCAACCGGGACACGTTCTTATGCTTGATGCTGGGAGTGCCCTCGGGCATCACGATGGTGGCCGGGATCTTGAGCTTGCGGGCCGAGTAGGCGACACCCTGGGCGTGGTTTCCGGCGGAGCAGGCAACAACACCGCGCCATGAAGCGGCGGGGTCCAAGTGGGCCATCTTGTTGTAGGCGCCGCGCAGCTTGAAGCTGAAGACGGGCTGCTCGTCCTCGCGCTTGAGGAGGACCTTGCATTCGAGGCGGTTGCTGAGGTTGACGGCATGGCTGAGGGAGGTTTCCTTGCAGACTTCGTAGACGCGGGAGGTAAGGATGAGACGGAGGTACTAGACTGTTAGACACGGCGCACGGCACACGGCACACGGCATCGGCCAGGCAGAAAGCATCGTCAACGTAGATGCACATACATCGGGATGGCCCGTGGGGAGGATGAACTCCTGGGGCAGCAGCTTGCTGGCGCTGGTGGCCTTGTCGTCTACTGCTGTGGCGAGGTTGACAACAGACTCGCTACGGGACAGGCCCGAGTGGCTTGGTGTGTGTGGGGGAGACTGGCCGTTGGTGCTGGCCGTTGTTGAAACTGTCGCCGCCGCGGCCTCGGCCGGTCTGAGGGGGATAGCCTCGGGCGAGCCATTGACGACGAGGTGCGACTCTTGTGCTGATCCAGACATGGTGTATGGTGTCTGTGGGAGCTGTAGAATGTGCTGGTAGTAGTTTAAAGCAGTCGAGAGCAAATGGGGAGCAGCGAGAGAGATATAGACATACGGGACCCCGTCATCGAGCACAGCGAAAACCGATATTTGAAAAGTTTCGCAAGGAGTCACCGCTAATAGAAAAAGTAAAAAGCTCTTATACAAAGTTGGTAGCGAAAACAAATGGTAAATACCAAATAAAATGCGTTAAATCGCATTCAGGTCGCTAAAATCGGAGCTAAAGATTTGACGTACTCTGTACTCCGTAGTCACGGCAAGAGCGACTGACACACTGCAGCGGGGTCTGGCGCGCTTCAGGCACGCTGGCACGCTGGCACCATACAAAGTACAGCCTGCCATCTCCTGATACACGCTGTCGTCCATTGGGCAAGAGCGGCCGATAGCGGGGTGCGCGAGCAAGGGTAGTGCCAACACTCGGGTGGGGAAGGCGCGATGCCAGACGGCGTACGGGCACCGGCAGGTTGGAGCGGGAAAGGTTAGCGCCTAACAGCTCGCAGTGTCTAGAGTGTGTCAGCGGGTTTAAGCAGGCGTCCAGTGCCCAGCACGGGCCCCGGCGCTAACCACACTATATCCGTATCAGTCGATTTTCTCACCAAATTCTGGAGTCGCCTGCTTGGTCATCGGATTGGTGATATCTGCATCGACGAGCACCGACAGCATATATAAATACGACCACTTATTCGACCACGCCCGCCACATCGCTCAAATACAACCGAGCCAACTCAACCACATCTAACTAAACACCACCCACACACCAACATGTCGGACCGGTCGTTTGATTCGATGCCGTCGTCGTTTGACGGCGACGTGTAAGTCTATGTCTCAGCAGACGCCAGCCATGCCATGCAGTGTTCTAACTTTCAGCAGGCAGCACCGCACCTCGGGCTTAGAGAGAGGCCTGGAAAAGATGAAGCGCGAACCCCTCATTCCCATCGGCGTTCTGGCCACCGTTGCCGCCCTGACCGGCGCCCTCCGTGCCATCCGCAAAGGCAACCACCGCCAGGTGCAGCTGATGTTCCGTGCGCGTATTGTCGCTCAGGGCCTGACCATTCTTGCCATTGTCGGCGGCGGCGTGTACCTGTCCGAGGAGCGCCAGCAGGAGCGCGAGCAGTGGAAGGTCGACAAGCAGCTCGAGGACGAGGCACGGCGAGACAAGTGGATCCAAGAGCTGGAGGCGCGTGATGATGAGGAGAAGCGGCTGCAGGAGCTCGAGGCAAAGCGCGAGATGCGCAAGAGTGCCCGGCTAAGCGCGGCGGCGGCAACCCCGGAAGAGGCCAAGGAGGCTGTAGTCAAGAACTCGCCGACGCTATCTGCGCTAGGCGGCTGGATGGGCGGGAAGAAGGCCGACGACAGCCAGGAGAGCGCCGGCACACCAGAGGCAGCACCCCCGTCATCTCCAGCTGATCCGGTCGAGAGCGCGCACAAGAACTCCAAGGGCACAAGCCAGCTGGGCGTGCTGGGCAGCATGTTCAGCAAAAAGGGCTCAGCAAGCAACGCCGACGGAGAGGAGAAGAAGTAGGACATGTAAATGAAGAGCAAGCAGCAAAAAGCAAAAAGAAAAAAGAAAAAAGAAAAAAGAAAAAAAGAAAAAAGAAAAAAAGAAAAAAGCAAACAGCAAGAAGTGAGGACTGGTAGGGACGCGGCACTGGGGGTGCCAACTGTAACATAGAATGACCCGTCTACGGACATACGAACACGACTATATAATTCACGGCCACAAAGGCAAACGCAGGACAGCAGCAGATAGCATGGCAGGATACAAATTGGCTACCGAGATAATTGATATAACTCTACTCTAAGACGACTAAGTGTGATATGAAATACAGGACAGACACTGCCTCTAAACCATGCTGCCGCCACTGCGGTTGGCCCCGACAAGACCGGCCATCTCCAGCAGCGCCCGGTCAGCCTCGACATCGCCCGTGCCCAGGTTGATCCGGCGGCGCGCCTCGGCTTCCCGCGCCTCCCATGCCCACCGCTCTGCCTGGGCTTGGGCCTCTGCGTGTCCGCCGCATCCCCAGACCTCCAGCGCCTCAATCGAGAACCGCTCTTGGAAGCTAAAGGTGCGCGCAACACTGCTGTGGAAAGCACCGCCGCCGCCGCTGCCGCCGCTGCTGTAGCTGCTGCCCATGCTCGTGCTGGCGCTGCCCCGGTGGCCGCGGTCGTGCGTCATGACGCCAAACTCAAAGTTGGCATCAATCATCAGCGACAGAGGGCCCAGCGGCAGGATGCCCTCCATGGACTGGTTCTGCTGCTTCATGCTGGCCTTGACGGCGGTGCCCGAAGGCGAGGGGCAGCCGAAACCGATACCGCCCGCGTGCTGGTTGGCTGCCGACGGCTTGACAAAGGCGGCATAGTCCTGGTTGATTGTGGATGCGCCAAACACGTCATGGACCGGGCTCAGCTGGAACAGGAGCATCTCGCTGTTGCCAAAGCACTCGCGGTGTGTCATCTGCCACGGCTGGCTGACATATGCGCCAAAGATGAGCAGCTCCTCGTCATCGTCATCCCCGGAAGACCCGCTCCCGTCCAAGTTGCCATTGCCGTGGGGGAACCGCCGTGGTGGCAGGGCTGCTGAGAATGCTGCCTCCTGGCCGCCGCGTGGAGAGTCACTCATGCGGCTGCCTTTGACAAGCAGAATAGTCGGTGCGCGCCAATTGAAGACTTTGGTCTCAAACGAGCCCATGGAGAAGCCGTCATTGTCGCCCGAGTATAGCAGGCGCAGGCTGTGGAAAAGCGAAGTGCCGGGAATAAAAAAGGAAAGTTGTGACAGGATGTTGAGATTCATAATGGTGTTATCGGACTCCTGCAGAAGGAGAGGCGGTGGCGGCGGTAGTGCATCTTTGGCTGATATGCCGGCAATGGCAGACGACGTCCGCTTTCTCGGGCTGCCATTCTCTGCCGATCCTGGAGTGTCTACCGCGGTGCCGCCGCCGGCACCTGGTTTCATTCTCGACAAGTCCAAGTTCTTGGAGAAGACAAAGTGCTCAAACAGCCCGTTGAAGCCGTTGAAAATATAGGGGAAGCACACCGGTATAATGGCCTCAAAGTGAGAGAACTTGATGCCGGGGGACGTCTCGACATCCAGAAACGTGGTCAGGACACACTGCGCCGCCGCCCTTAGACTGTCTAGCGCGTCGCCTGTAAACCGGTCGACATAGAGAGACAGCGGCTCTTGTGGGCCAAGCGGTGCCACTAACAGCAGCAGCATGAGCAGCTTGCGGAAGTTATCTGCCGGGATGCGGGCACCGTGCAGAGTAGCCGCCGTCTCTGCAGCTGTTTTCCTGCCGCCCTCGGCTTTCTTTTCTCTGGGGAGGGGGTTGGTATAGTCTAGCGCCTCAAAAGCAGCCAGCACGAGATCGTCGTCGTCTGCGCCCAGCCCGAGACAGTCCTCTTCCAAATCCTCGTCGTCTTCTGTCGGCACGTCGACGGCAAAACCCTGTGCTGTTGATGCTGAAGTATGGGCTGGCGGTGCCAAAGCCCCTGCTGCAACAGACTCTTTTCTATCTTCGGCAAACAGCTTGCGGTCATGGACAGCCAAGCTTCGGAACAAGAGTGTCCGGCGGTCACTCGCACCGTGGGATAGCACACGCTTGTACCGCTCGGTCAATAATGTGACCACCATAACCAGCTGCTCAAGACCGAGCACGGCGGGCGCGTCGTTGAGAAAGGGGAATGCACCCATGTATGTGAGCATCTGGAACACGACTGGCGATGCACCCAGGATGTCCGGGATCGCCAAGAACCGCGCTACCGTATCCTCCTTGAGGTAGCGCACAACCAGTGGCTTGCGGGGTTCTGCTGCTGGTGCGCTGTCGCCGCCGTCGTGGCCTTCATTGCCGTACTCGTGGATGACGTGCTGGGCGTCTTCTGTGACATCGGCCAGCGCCTTGAAGTTGTCCTTGAGCGAGTACAGCTCCAACGGCGTAAAACATTTGGTAGCAAAGCGGTTTGCCTCATCAGTCAGCATCTTTCTGTTATCAATCTGGTCTCGACGGACCTCATTATTGCCATGAAAACATACCAGTTCCTTCACAAGCTCCTCGTGTGTCCGAGGCACACGCGCCTCTCCTGACTGGCCCTGACCCATGATAAAAGCTTCCCTCCAGGGGATAACACTTGCAGCCTTGACTTTATAGCTATGGCTATAAGCTCCTTTGTCTTGGTCTTCGTCTCTCTTGTTCTCGCGTATCTCTTCAGAAGGCCTTGTAGCTGTGGCCAAAGACTGGAATGGCGTAGTCAGCCGTCGTCATTATGATGCGGTGAGCTGCTGTGAGTTTTGGGTGCAATGCACGTATGATCTGCTGCACAGACGCTGACAGGGCGGGCTGGTGTTGTATTGAGTTGTCGTCACGTCACCGCAAATGGTCGAGTCTCTTCTTGTTGGACCTTTTGGAACTGCTTAATCAGCAGTCTTTTATTGTGAAAATGCCAATCAGGAAGGTACGGTGGTGACAGCCCGTTCAAGATACTGCGATGGAATAGGCATGCGCGACGGAGATGCCAGAGCCTATCCCAGGTGGGCACCCTAAAGTGGTATTACTGATAGCAGTAGCAGTCGCGGCAGTCTTTTGGCGGGGAAGGTGCCGGAACTAGTGCAGATTGTCGGTCAGTTGGCTGCTGTATTCAGCGGGCATTAAAGCACAGAATCCGGCAGGAGCAATCGGCGTTTCAGTAGTCGCACAGTGACATGGCCCATTCCAGAGAAGCTAAGATAAGATACGTCATTTCAAGGTGGCAGCCTCGAGAAAAGCTTACATCTGGATTTATAGATTCGTATACCCAATCATCACTACTATTATACACAGGCAGAGCTTATATATTGCAGGCAGTTCCTTAATTTGAACTAAGCCGCAGTGTGACACTTGTTCCTGGCGGCTTCGTTTGACAGCCGATGCTTGTTGATTATATAATCACACCAGACGACGACGACGACGACGGCGACGATGATTATGACAAAGATAAAAATCCATTACAAAACTCTTCGCTATAGTATATTACTAGCCCACCCAAACGCCAAACACATGCTGTATAGCCAAAATCATAAAACCCTCTAATCCCACAGCTTAATGTCGCCGCTGACTCCGGCCGTCAAGACCTTGCTCGTCTCCTGCGGGTGCCACAGCACATGGTTGATGGAGCCGCCCGATGCGTCGGCCTTGAGCTTCTCGTACATCTTGCATGTCTTCCAGTCGAAGAAGCACACGTAGCCCGACGTGTCGCCTGATGCCAGGAACTGGCCGTCGCCGCTGATGTCGATGCCAATGGCCGTGCCCGCGTTGTTGTGGCCCTTGAACTCCTTCTTGCGGTTCTGGCGGTACTTATCCTTGGCCGAGTACACCAGCACCTGGTTGTCGCCGGACTGGTATGCCACGTACTTGTGTGATGGGTGCGCCGCAGCACGTGTCAGCGGGTACATCCAGGGCTCGCTCGTGTACGAGATGGGCACAGGGATGTTGTAGTCCCAGACGCGCACCGACTTGTCGTCCGACGTTGACATGAACCGCCGGTTCTCGTCCACAAAGGTAATGGTGTTGACTGCCGCCAAATGGTGGTCGTAGTCCTGGATCGGCTCGCTGCCGTTCTCGCCGCTGCCAGCCGCACGTGTGTCCCACTGCAGAATCTTGTTGTTGGACATGCCCGACAGGAACTCGTGCGCAGCCTCCACAGACGGGTTGAACACGACACAGTGCGGCGTCTTGCCCGTGCGGAAGCGGTTGAGGCACTGGCCCGTCTCGGTATCCCACAGCTTCATCCAGCGGTCGTGCGAGCCGGTCAAGAAACGAGTGCCGTCGCGGTTAAAGGACAAGTCGGTGATGGCACGCGTGTGGCCCTCGTACGTCCGCAGCATCTCGCGCTGGTGGTAGACGTCGTACAGGCGCACAGTGCTGTCGGCGCTGCCACTCAGCATGAGATGGCCCGACTCGGGGAATAGCCGCAGAGCAGTGACGGCTTGGCCGGGTGTAGGGGCCTTCCAGTTGTGCACCATCTTGCGCGGGATAAAGTTGGTGGTGCTGCCCAGTTCCTTGCGCAGATCGATGTCCAGGTCCTGGGGCACGTGCATGTATGTCCGGCCCTGGTAGTCAAACTCTTGGCTGCCGACAAACGTCGAGTTCTCTGTGCCTGTCGTCTCGACCTCCTTGCGCCGCGCCAATGCCGCCGCGGGTGCCACTAGCACTGTGCCGCTCTCCACCACATCGCCCTCTTCGTCGTCCTCGTATTCTTCCACCACTTCGTACTCCTCGTCCGTCCCTAGCCCGTTCTCGTCGGCGCCCTCGTCCACTTCGTCATAGACGGTCTGCCGCCTGAACTTGGCCCACGGTCCGACGTATGCGCCGTCGCCGTCGGCCACCAAGGCATCGCCCTTGCCCTCGCGGCCGGACCGCACAGCCGCATTCTGTGCCTTGATTTGTGCGCCCGACATGACCTCTCGTGCTGGTCCCCCGCGCTGCTCGACAGCCCGGTGCTTGCTGCGGAAAGCGTGCTCGCTCAAGTATGTCTCTTCTGCTGTGCCCGACAAGACATTCTTGCGCTTCTGTCCACCAACGCTGTTTGTGTCTTCCACCCGCCGGAATGGATTGAGTGGTCCGGCCGTTGGCCTTGCCAGGTCCTGTGCCGAGTATGGGACGGCTGCATGGTCGACTTCTTTTTGCGACCGCACCACCAGGGCGTCCTGGGGCGTCATGTTTGGCGGGTAGTCGCCAAAGTTGGACATGGTGAAGATGCGCCTCGGCGTTGGGGTCGAGTTTGGGCGTTTGTACAAGGTCGCGTCGCCGGTCGGAGCGGTCGTCAATTGAGGTGGAATGTGTCGCGAAGTACAAACAAAGAAGAAGAGGGTATTGGAAGCTCAAGTTGGTGTCCCTGGGATGTGATGGCGCGCATCGTGCACGGCAGAAAAAAGTACAGCCTTCGTCACTGTTATTAGGCGGTCAGATGTATCACGTGATCGACATTTTGTCATGTCGTTTGTAGGTAGGACTGTTGACATGTGAATCTCAGCCTCATCGACGTCAATCGGAGATAATTCCAAGTTAATGGTTTAGGCCAATAAATTCGGAAGAGCCGTGCGATTTCCGTCTATGTCGCTTCGTTTGCTCGCTATGAAGACCTCACAGCATACAAACGTGGGCTGTTTTGCTTATGTAAGGTATCTCAACGACGACATCAAGCCCTTCATTTTTGGTATCGCACTGCTGCTTGTCAAGGCAATAAAAGACTGAGATTGTGTAATAACACTGGTATAAACAGGAAATGAAATCATTACCGCGCCTTGCTTCATAGCAAACCCTCCCACGCCCTGTCTGCCCCAGACCCATCTTCCGCTTCACGCTTTGGAACCAGTGAATATATATTGGCCCATACCATAGGAATAGAAAACCCCGTAGCGACTCCAAAGATAGACCCGCCGAGTACGTAAACGATGACGTCTAAACAAGTGCAAGTGTAAAGTAAAAACGACGATGCAGGAGGAACCCCCAAAACAGAAGAGCAAACAGAGCCGTGGGGAAAGCTGCACAGAAATAACATTAAAAAATCAGACATGGCCTCACCAAGAGCACGGCTTTCGTGCTCTCCGGCAATCTACCACCCTCTACCTCTCCGGTTCTCCCCTTTCATATATTTTCTTTCTATGTCCTCTGGCCGAGACGGTTTCATGAGAGAAGACACTGCATGAGAGGAGTACCGCTCCTGTTCTCGTGCTGCTCGTCTTCGTCGGCGTTTCGGTGGTGTCGTCGTCGTCATCGTCGTAAGCAAGGAGCGAGAGTGTCTATCTTTTTCCTTGTTGTGGATGGTGTGGATGTTTCGTTTCCGATCACATTCGCAATCGGGTCGGACTCCGACATTCGCATCCCCGTTTCGGTTGGGGCCGGTGGCTCCTTAGTTGGTCTCGTCCTTGATCAGGGCCACAATCATGCTGTACAGATAGAAGAAGAACATGACCAGGTGGAAGCCGAGCTTGAAGAAGGACTCCTGCAGGATGTTAGCATTAGTTCAAGGCTGGGTAGAAACGGCTGAGAGCTGGGGCGCGACGAACCTTCTTGTGAACGTTGAGTTTCCGGAAGATCTCGGTGGCGTCGAGCAGGTGAGTGTTGTCGACAATCCTGCGCTTGTTAGTATTCTCGCACGTCGAGGTATAAAAGCTGGAGCAGCGAGTGCGCCGGGGTGAACATACTTCTTGATGTTCCAGGCAAGCAGGGGAGCGTTGAGGATCAGAGGCAGCCAGTAGCCGTTGATGAGGAACAGGAAGGTCAGGAAGCCGTGGACACCGGCCTCTGGGATGATGTAGGTGTTGAGACGGTTACACAAGTCGATAGGGTTGATGTAGTCACTAGAGAGTTAGCTGGTCTGGAGATGTAGCTGGGGGTGAGGCAGCTGGGGGCCCGTGACGAGGACGGGGACACATACCACTCAAGGTCGCTGTACATGATCGTGAAGAAGACCTGCAGGAACAGGTTGACCGCGTTGATCAACACGGCGAAGAGATACAGCCATGCCTCGCCGGACATTGTGTCGGTATTGTCTAAAGACGGGAGAAGAGTGGTAGAGTGAGGGTACGGTGGTGGTGTTCGGAACAAGAGACCGGATATCGGCAGCGGCGCAGAGTCGAGATGACGGGAGGACAAAGGACGGAAGATTGTCTGAAGAACGATGGAGTGTTAGAAACAAAGGCCAAGAACAGCGACAAGCTATGAAAAGCTACGAGAAAGAAAAAGAGCTCGGGAGGAGAAAAGTCCTCTGTCGTAAATCGAGAGGCTGGCCAGGTTGCTACTGGAGCTGGCAGGGGTGGTCGAGTGGAGGAGGCGGAAAGGCAAGGGCAGCCTAGACCAAGACAGAAAAAGGAGAAGCTTTGACTCTGGCGTGGTAATGCTGCTGTCCTTTTTCGTATCTGCCGTGCTGTTTCTGTGCGATCGTGTGTGCGGTCGTGACGAGCGCAGACGAGGAGGAGGACGAGGCCGGGAGGCGCAAAATGGCGACAGCTGCGATAAAGGCAGGGAAAGCAGTGTGTGCAATGTAGGTAGTGTGAACGTACAGTGTATATGGTGAATGGGTTTGGGCGAGAGCGCAGCGTCGTGAGGTTCGTGGGTGACGGGTGAAGGTCGAGAAAGAGGCGAGGTATCAAGAACAGGTCGAGAAGAGTCGAGAAGAGGGGAGGTTTGGTGGTCTGCAATAGTGTAGTGGAGAGACGGAAGGCGAGCGAGAGGAACGAGCCAAAGAGAGGACAGGTGCACGGCAACGATAGAACAGTCAGCAGGCGGCAAGCGAAAAAGGAAAGCTGTGGAGGGCTAGAGAAGGAAGGGCCGACCGACACAGCGACGCAAGCTGGAGAGGGCTGGCTGCATGTTAATATGGGGCATACAAGGTTGTGGGCAAATCAAATGGCGCGATATAGAGAGTAGGCAGGGCACGCCGAGTGCGAGAGTCAACACAGTAAGAAAGAGCCGGTGGCTGGGCCAGGCCAGGCCAGGCCTACGCAGTTCCGGCGGGTCCAGCGGGTTCAGTGCATCTTTTAGTGAGTTTAGTGGTACTGGTGACGTTTGCGTGGATAATACAGCACTGCAAACGTGGCCGGCTTGTGACAATTGTGGACCGCGCAGCTCAGTACAGTGGACAGTGGCAGGTGCGGGGCATTCGGGCGGCTTACACCACTGTGCGTTGTCTACTGATATCGTGTGCTCGGAGAATACATAGTACACCACGAGGCTGCCCAACGACACGACAACGCTGTTTCCATTTTGGGAAGACGACAGCAAAGCGACAATTGTCAAGCAAGATGCTACCTGCCAATTGGTCACGTGGCTTTGCGGTTGTGGTCATCATCATGATCGGGCATCAACTCGAGCAAGCATGTGTCTTTTAAACTTTGGTTCTGTTCAGAAGACGTTTCACTTTGGGCATTCCGATTGCGTTTGGTTGCCTCGCTTGTTCTCATTGTTAGATGCAGCTAAGATATTCCAAAACACCCACATCACTAAAGCCATACACCGTACACCGTACAGCCCAGCCCCATTTTACACGCCGAGATCCCCTAAACGCATCACTGTCATATGCTTGTTTGTGGTAGAGTAAGTATTTGATTGTCTCTTGATGCCTAAGCAGAGGCAGCCTCGGGCATTGGTATCGCGCCGCCGGGCGAGGTCGCTGTGCGGGCAGTCAGAACCTCGACGCCAGTCTCGGTGACGAGAAGAGTGTGTTCTGTCGGTCAGTACTGTTTTGTGTGTTGTGTTTTTTTTTTTGCATAAAGATTTTAAAACATACCAAATTGTGCTGTGCGCTTGCCGTCAATGGTCGTGCTGGTCCAGTTGTCCGGCCAGGTGACGTCGCGGTACTTGCCCAGCGCAACCATGGGCTCAATGGTAAAGGTCATGCCGGGCTTGCACTCGCCGACCGCCTTGTTCTTGGCATAGTGCGGGATGTTGGGCGGCGCGTGGAAGACGGAGTTGATGCCGTGGCCGACATATGTGCGGATCACGCTGCAATTGCGGTCCTTGGCGTGCTTCTCGATTGTGTTTCCAAAGTCGCGGAACAGCGTGCCCGGGCGCACCATCTTGATGGCCTCGTCCAGGCACTCGCGTGCTGTCTCGACGACGCGCACCGTGTCGGGGTCGGCCTTGGCCTTGTCGCCAACGTAGTATGTCTCGTTCAGGTCACCGTGGTAGCCCTTGTGGTACAGCGTGACGTCCAGGTTGACAATGTCGCCGTCGACCAGCACGCGCTTGTCGGGGATGCCGTGGCAGATGACCTCGTTGACCGACGTGCACACGGACTTGGGGAAGTAGTTGTAGTTGAGCGGCGACGGGTACGACTCGCGCTCGATGCACGCCTTGTGCACAATCTCGTCGATCTCGTCTGTGGTGATGCCGGGCCGTAATGCGGCAGCCGCAATGTCGAGCACCTCACGCGCCAGCCGGCACACAGTGCGCATGCCCTCCTGGGCCTTGGCATCCAGCAGCTCGACCTTGTTTGGCCGCAGCAGGGATCTTGAGGTCTTGGGGATGCCGTCGGCGGCGTAGTCGGGGTGCGGGATCGAGCTGGGGATGACGCGCTTTGCGGAGAGGGGGTAGGCGGGACGCAGAGAGCCGGTAAAGTTGAAGTTGGGGAACGGGTTGAAGATATTTTCTGTTTGTTAGTTTGTGCGCAACAACCACCCAGTATGCAATCTGTAGAAATGGTATACATACTGACTGCCTTCTTGTGGATGGTCTTGTGCGCGGCCTGAGGCTGTTAGCTGGGCGTCTTCACGTGCAGATCAGATCGGCAGGCTGCCATATGCGGGGTGTACACACCCAGTTGCGGCCAAAGCACTCCTGCGAGCAGAAAAAGCTGTCCTTGATGTTCTGCTTCAGGCACGTCGGGCACTGCAGCGAGCCGGCCTCCTTGTCGCAGTCGGCGCCGGCGCACGGCCGGACCTCGGAAGCAGCATCGGCCATTGAGGTGGGATGGGAGGTTGAAGAAGTCGGGTAGGTTGGTTACGGATGCCTCTCGGGTAGTGTGCGAATCAAAAGTGTTGCGCAGGGTCTGGAGGCGTGAGCGTCTGGGAACGTTGTTTTCCAAATGTAAGAAATCGCCTGACGAATCTGACGATATGTACACAAAAATTCGACAGGGTAAAGGCGGCGTAAAACATAGGTGAGTGGGGCAGTTCGTCCGATAAGGCGCTATCACAGAAGGCTGTCGCTGAAAAATGGCAAGAGCGCCCTTGTATCTACAAAATGTCGAGATGGGCGCACCGTTTTGTTGGAGTTGCCGTTATTGCCGTTCCGCCGTATCCACCAATACCGTTTTTACCGTTTTTACCGTTTTTACCGTTCCAAACCCGGTTATGACGCCCGTTCTGGCAGAAGGGAGCTTTGCGAATTATGAATTTTATCGTCCGATATCGAAGTGGGATTTCAAAGCATTTGCTCTGCAACTTTATGAAACGAGAATCACATCGCTTTTCGGAAGGTGTGATCAACATACCAATTTATGAACAGACTCATAAGCCACGGTGCAAAATGATTTGCAAGTGACGCGGCAATTTTCCATCCTCTTTTCGTCTTCGTCTCCTCGTCTCCTCGTCTTGAACATCCAAGCTCACGCTTGACTCGCTTGACACTTGACTCCGGCCCATTCAGTCCAGCCAGGCTCGACTACGACTAAGCCGCCTCGCCACAGACTTCAGGCACTAAATGGCCGAGACATATAAACAGAAAACGGTGGTTGTTGGTGCCGGGCCCGTTGGCTCATTGGCAGCCCTGTATGCCGCCCAGAGAGGACACGACGTCGAGGTCTACGAGCTTCGGAATGGTAGGCTGATACGGCAGAGGTTCGGGGGTGAGAGGTGCATGCGTTGTGCCTCGTGTCACCGCATGCCATGCAACTACACAAGTGCACACCTGCTAACAGACCAGATCTCCGCGACCCGTCCACAACGCCTCTCAACTTCACCCGGTCGATCAACCTGGCCCTATCTGAGCGTGGAATCAACGCCCTAAAAGGCTCGGGCAGCGACGCGCTGCTTGATCACGTCTTTGATGCCACGATCCCCATGCGGGGACGCATGATCCATGGCAAGACTCCCACGGGCGACCTGTACGAGGCAGCACAAGACTATGATATCCATGGAAGGGCAAGTCTCTTTGGGCTGTTGCTATATACACATGCAGCTCTGCTAACCTACTGCAGACAATCTTTGCTATTGATCGTGCTGGCTTGAATAGCCGTTTGCTTGATATCCTCGAGCAGATGCCCAACGTCAAGCTCTTCTTCAACCACAAGCTGGCCGGCGCCGACTTTCGCAGATGCAAGGCGTGGTTTGAAGTCCAGGGCGGCTCTGGCACGAACGGGCGTGCCCGCGAGGTCGAGATCAACTTTGATTTTATGGTCGGTGCCGACGGCGCGCACTCTGCAGTGCGGCACCACCTGATGAAGTATGTCCGGATGGACTACAAGCAGGAGTATATTGACACTCTGTGGTGCGAGTTCCGCATCGAGCCCAAGACGGGCGGCACCGCGGGCGACTTTGCCTCAAAGTTTGCCATCTCGCCAAACCACCTGCACATCTGGCCGGGCCGCGTCTTTATGTTTATTGCCATCCCCAGCGACGTAAGTACAATGTTTTTTGATTTTTTTTTTTTCGTAATGCTTGTATTCACATACTAACTGCTTAGGACGGCTCGTTTACATGTACGCTGTTTCTGCCATCGGCAGAGTTTGCCCTCCTCGAGTCGCGGCCGGAGAAGCTGCTGCCCGAGTTCTTTGACCGGCACTTCCCGGGCGTCACCAGCCACATTGCGCCCAAGGACCTCGTTAGCCAGTTCACACAGAACCCGCATCTGCCACTCATCAGCATCAACTGCAAGCCGCACCACTTCCAGTCGTCGGTCGTCATTGTCGGCGACGCCGCACACGCCATGGTCCCGTTCTATGGACAGGGCATGAATGCTGGGCTCGAAGATGTGCGTGTCCTCTTTTCCATCCTGGACAAGCACGCCATCAAGTACTCCAACAAGCCAGAAGGACATGCTGGCCCGCACGACGAGCAAGAACAAGAACAAGAACAAGACATTGAGCGCAAAGCAAAGCGCGACATGGCCCTGGCTGAATACTCGGCGCTGCGTGTGCCCGACGCGTTTGCCATCAACGACCTGGCGCTGCAGAACTACGTCGAGATGTGCGCCTCGGTGCTCAGCCCGACATACCGCCTGCGCAAGTACCTCGAGGAGCAGCTGTCTGTGCATGTGCCTTGGCTGGGCTGGCAGACCAAGTATGCACGCGTATCGTTTGGGAATGAGCGGTACAGCGCTGTTGTCGAGAAGAGCGAGTTCCAGGGCCGCGTGCTGCTGGGGGGTCTTGTGGGCGCACTTGGCGTGCCGGCACTGGCCGGTCTCGTCGTGCTGCTCCAATGGCGACTCGCCGGCCCCCGAGACAGCAGTGTGCATGTGCTTGGCCACCTCAGGGGTGTCTTTGGGTGGGTGGCAAGTTTATGGAGGTAGATTGTGTTTCGAGTTGATCTCTTTACTTGTTTTTAATAGTTTGACATTTCGTTTTTAAAAAAGAAATAACCATTTTGTTCATTTCGTTCTATCACATATAAACATTGTAGAAGCACATTTATTAATAACGATTAAAGTATGATATCTCACAAAATAAGGCATTAGTGAATTTAATTAGAAATATTAATATATTATAATTTAAAAGTTACAAACAAAAAAGAAAAAAAGAAGGAAGGAAAGAAAATATTTAAACCAAAAAGCTGTGTTGACATCATACAAGCATTGAGTAAACTATGTGACCAACACACCAGCCAATCCAAAGAAACGTCGTATCACCCCTCACCTTGCTCCATGATCGACTACCTGGCCCTGGTTCTGCTGCACAACATACCATAATTGCTTTTTCTGCTCGCCTGGACACGCAGGGGTCTGCAAGAAGAGAAGAAGAGATGGCCCCGTGGTCAGCGCATCATCAGCTGTTTTGGCCTACGGATGGATGCGTGATACACACAAAGGCATATCAACTACCGGCCGTTCAGGGCTCGAATCACACCTATTCCGTAGCATGGCAATCTTAATCTTGCAGTCGTAATCTCCCAACGGCTCGTTCTGAAATCCCATCGTGGTTGCTTGATCTTTCGCACTTCTGATACCACGAGATTGTGCGATCAGATCAACGCTGGGCTCTGATTGTCGCAATCACTACAGCCCTCAGCATCAGAGTAAACCGGCTATTTCATGCAAAGCAAGTGTTCCTACCTCAGATCAAAAAGCGAGTTATTCACTCAGCTTTGATGCTTTTTAGCCGTGGGCTTCGCAGACGGAATGACCAGATGCCGGCGACGCAATGAGCAGACCGGGCCAATGCCCCGCGTGACTTGAGCATGCTTTGTCGTGCTTCCACCCAGGAACGAGTAGTGATATAAAACCAAACCTGTCAAGTTGAACCAAAATACCCGGTCAATGCAGATAAAACATGCAAAAGTATAACTAGATTACATAAGCACCATATCAAAATCATAACCTTTGTCTTTCGATGGTGGGCGGGTGGTCTCAAGTGGGAAGGGGCGAATGAGATTTTTTTCTTTTTTTGCCCGTGATGCAGGAGCAAGAGGCATATATATATCATGAGGAGAGTGAAGTGTCGTATGTATTAATGCGGCGTAGAATATAGGGGGTGCAGCTACTCTGCATTACCTGTGAAATTAGGATACAGTAGCTCGGCATGGGCCCCTCGACATGCTCCTTCAAGCTTGCAAGGTGTTGCCCTGAGGCGTGACGGAAGGAACGATGCGCTATTACTGCCATGAACATATCGATTGGGGTTGCGCCTTCCGGGTGTGGAAGTCTGTAGCAAGGATCTATCGACCGAAGCGAGGAAGGAGATCCATGGCCAGCCGCTCTTTCCTCCTTCTTTGCAGGCTTGCTTCTGTCTCCCAGGTTCCTGCCCTGTTTGTATTTTGGTACCCATATCTTTCCCATGTCTTTCCCTTGACACCCCCCCCCCCCCCCCACATCTGTCCGTCTGCATCCATCTCGACCTTTCGGTTTGCACCTTTTCTGGTGACATTCCCAGTCTCATTCCCACCCGCAACACCCGCGTCTCTCCACTAGCAGAATTGCATCCCGTGAAGCGACCACGCCTTCAAACTCCTATCATCTTTACAGTCTTCGACCTTATCCCATTATTCCAATATACCCCAATTGGCCTGTCTCTTCGCCGAGCCTCATCCGGCTGATATCTCCTTCATCCATCCCTCGAGCCATACGCCTTTGTCATTGCTTGCCCATTGCTAGTCCTACTTCACACACAGAAATACAGAACTCGATCTACCCCATTGACACAACCGGCCGGGCTCGAACCCATCACGCGCTATCACCGCTGCACCCCCTGCCAACCACGGACTTCTCGACTTCTGCCACAACACTCAAGGGCCACTGCAGATTCCCGAACGAACGGGATACCCAGATAAAAGGCCAAGGTACGCAACAAAAGGGGAAAGGCGCCATGCAGGGTTGAGGAAAAACTTAGACGGAAAATTCGCCGCAAAGGTAAAGCCGCCGTCTCATCTCCTCTGTCTCATCTATTCATAACGGTCGACGCTCTCTTCCTATCGGCCTGTCTTCCTTCCACTCTCTTTTCTTTTCCCTCTTCCGTTCTCTTCCATTTCTCCTTCTTTTCTCTTCTTGGCCTTTCTGACTCGACCCCGCCGCCATCTTCTGCAACTCAACATCTGTACATGCCTTGACTGTCAACAGGTTTATCTTCTTCTTCTGCCTGCATATTTCCTCCTGCAGTCTCCACTCCTGCCGGGACCTTGCAGCTTGCAGCTTGCAGCTTGCAGCTTGCAGCTTGCAGCTACGATCGCAACCGACACTAATCACGGCTGGACGCTCTCTGCGCGCATTCCGAGAGAGAAATATACAGGCCAAGAAGGATAGCACAAGAAAGACGGACGGACAGGCAGAAAGACAGGACGATATAAGACGAGACGGGACAAGACAACGGCCTAGGAACCGCACAGCACACGGCAGTCTTCAGCCTCCGGCGCAGTGGACACGGGATTTAAAAAAGACGCAAATGCAGGAGGCGCATATCAACAATCCTTGCTGCTGCCCTTGTAATTGCGACAGCACGTCTCTTGGGCCGCAAAGAAACAAAGAAAGTCGACAGGAATACGACAGAGCCAGACCTCGATATCGAGATCTACCGCCAGCTGCTGCATCTACGGCACAATCCCGCAAGCCGCCAACCGACGAGACTTGCATATGCCACCAGCCCTCAAACATACACATCCAATCCGTACAGAGCATCTCCAATCGTCTGCTTCTTCTGCTTCGGCCGCTGAGTGCGCACTGAGGCCATCCACCGCTGTAGACTCCATCTACATCGTGCCATCTCGCGTGCATAATACACTACAGAGTCCAGCGTAACCACTGAGCGCACAGTCGCAACGGCCTGCTGCCAGATCCAACACTGTCGACTGCCCCCCCCCCCCGAATTTCAACTTCAAGGGATCCGACAGGCCTGGCCAGGCCACTTGCCGCTTTGGACGGGCATGTTTGGTCTGCAACCATTTCCAAGTACAGTACTTGTACAAGCACAAACACAGGCACGAGGCACGAGGATCTGCCGCCTCTCCGTCCCGAACCCGACGACCTAATCTTCACCACGAAACGTCGGTCCGGCCATACTGCTCCCGACATCTCAGTTCTCGCAATTCTCGCAATTCTCGCATTTATTCTGGTCTTTCTCGTCTGCTCTTTTTCCTTCTCTTAATCCCAGTTGCGCTTCTCACATCTCACGTCTCACATCTCATTCCTTCTTCCCACGACACTTGCTTCTTTTTGTTTTGGTTGCTGCTTTGCACTACCCCTTTTGCCTTGCCTTTGTCTTTTTTGCCTTCTTTTCTTTTGTTGCGACTACGACTGCTTTTATATCTCCTCCCGGCTATTTGCCCTGCTTGTGTTGCCCTCTCGTCATTCACTTTCGGTACCTCTTTTGCCGTCCTCTCTGTCGCGCTGATAGCGCGGGCTTCTTTCGACTTCTCTTGACCTCTTTCTACAAGCTCGCACACGGACAGACACGTTTGAAGCCACCTAAGTCCGGACTCTTCGCTTGCGGGCTCATATCGACTGCACCCGTGCTCACCAACGGCTCGCATCCCCTCTGGCCGCGGCATATTCTTGACATCTACACTCTTGTCCCAATTGCTTGCACCCCAACACACCCTCAGCTTAATATTTCAGGCAATTTATTTGTCCGGCATACAACCCGATACCCTGCTTTGTTACCCGACCCTTACTGCTTTCAACCTCGACCTGCCCAACAACCGCGAATGCAATGACTCTTGTGCCCATCTCGAAATCATGACGCTGTGCGTGCCTTTGATACAGCTTGAACAAGCCCTACCCTTGACATCCGACATTATATCACGACTGCGACCTCTGAACATTTCATGCCCAGATTCCAAACCACAACCAATATTCCCGTTCATAACAAACAATTACTGCACATCATAGCTTTCGGCATCATTCCTGGTCGATGAGGTCTATGGTACAAACCCAAAATACACATACCCTTTCTTCGAATCAACCCGAGGCCTGAACACTGGCAAGCAAAGGCTTCTTTATTCATCAACTTTTATATATATATATAAAACCCCAGTAGAGGCTCGCCATTTCACGACAGACTTCTGTTTACTACCGAGATCTCTTCACTCGACCTCATATTATCCCGACACGGCAACCCTAGATCTGCACCAGACTCGCACGTCTCACAATTGGTCTAACCATGCCACCTTCACATGCTATCAACGTCAGCCAGCTGAATCTTACCCAAGATGAGCTTTCACGACTGCGCCAGGGACAGGATGCCGTTGTCGGTAGAGCAAACGAATCCTCGTCATCGCGTGCAGCCAGCCGTGCATCTTCCCAGGGCGCCTACATGCTTGATCTGCGCTCCCTTCAAAGCCTCGAGGCTCACTTCAACCGCGTGATGGCGCATATTGAGCAGCAAATCAACAATCTCTCGCAGCAGTCAATGCTCGCCTCGCAGTCCGTCGCCGATATTTCCAACATGTCAGTTGAGCAAGCCGACACGGAAATCAGACGGTTTAATTATATCAATGCACAGCTGGATGAGCTCGAGCTTGAATTCGAACTCACTGCAAATATCCGCGAAATTGTACATCAAAACCGAGAACAACTAGAGATACTGGACCAGGAGTTTGACCGCGAAGCTGCCCGTGAGGAGCAACACAGTCGTGGCCATGCCCACTCATCACGCCACCCCTCGTCCCGTCGCCGCGAGGGACATAGAGATCGGCCATCAGGCCATCATGGCCGATGAGCAACTCTCAACTATTGAACGCAAGACTGTTTATCCACCGTCAAAGTCGAAACGGTGAAACGGTGCAAACATCGAAACGGCGAAGAGGCCACTCTCTGCGATCAAATATACGACATTATGAAAAGAAGGAGAAGTAGATACGAAGATAACAATGGGCCTCACGGCTGGCATAAGAAAGGTATTGCCTCACGGCTCGTTGGTTTTGGTTTGATTTATATTGTCTCGCTATATATCTTGTTTTAGTAGCCTTTGACGTTTTGATTTGTCTGCCTTTTTGTGTCACTTATTTATTTCTGCTCGTCTGCTGTGCCTTCTGCTATTCCTCCCTCCTCTTTCATGTATATTTCTTCTGTATTCATATACGCCCGGGTTGAATCGTATATATCTGTTCTATCTAATCCCGCTTTATACGTCTCGTCGACTCATAAGTGTGAGTACTTAACATTCCTTGAACACTTGCATTTGTTTGCACAGCGGTTCTACAAGTCGTTTAGATAGCTACGTCAATACAGCTTCCGTATGAACATCATATGGCTAGTGTTTTCAATTCCCCGATTCGAACGCCTCCAATGTTACTATGCTTCAGAAAGACAACCTAAACGCCGTTACAAAACCCCGAGCCAGGCAATGCAATGACAAAATATTATACAGGGAAGCAAGAGAAAGAAAAGAGCAAAAGAAAAAGAAAAAGAACAAAGGAACGCCCATATAAGATCCCGTACTGCAACTCCAAGACAAGAAAGTGCAAATATTAGACATCCACCATGTCATTTACAGCCTGGCTGCGGTGATAGCCGTTGCCATTTGTGCCGTTGGCATGGTTAGATCGAGTAGGCTTGCTGTAGCCATTGTGCTCCGGTGATGCGATTCGAGAGCCGCGCGATGAAAGGTCACTCTCGTCTTCGTCGGCCTCCTTATTATTGTTGTCGTCTTCGTCTTCATCGTCTTCATCGTCTTCATCGTCTTCGCTCGCTAGAGAGCTGAGAGAGTTGCTGAAGTCGCCAACAAACCGCACTTGGGACGATGAGTGTTCAATGATGAACGAGCGCTGGACGGCTGCGAGCCGGATCCTGCTTTCGTTGTCGAGCAGCACGGCAATTAGTCTGGTCAGCTCTTGGATCTGCATGCGCACATCGCGGGCCAGAGTCGAGAACCAGCTGGAGTGTGCCTTACACTTGCGCTTCCTGCACATTCCTGCTCTGGCGGCAAGCACCTCTGGGTCCTCGTCGTCCTCTTCACTTTCGCCGGCGGCATCGCTGCTGGTGCCGTAGACTTGGCGACCAGTGCGGAAATCAACAGGGTTGCCGCTGTCGTCAAACTGGGGCGCAGAGAGAGTCTCGGAGTGGTAGATGGCCGTGCCTTCAGGCGAAGCGAGAAACTTTTCGAAATGGGGCTGGACACCGACATGCTGCAGACGCTCGTCGTAGCCGCAGGCGTCGCGCTCGATATGACCAGACTTGACCGCTTCCTGATGGCGGGCTTTTGCCATGTCGAGCAGCTGCAGCATCTTCTTGCACATTTCGATTTGTTCGGCAAACCGATCGCGGTCGACGGCCGACGTCTGTGTAGTTTCACGCTCCTCTTTTGTGAGCACGGCGTCCAAGCTGGCGGCGCCATCGGCATCCTGGGCGAGGCCGCCCAGCAGCATCTGCACCACACCCGGCTCGTCGGTATGAGAGAGTACTGCAACTAGCTGAGCAGGCGTGAATTGGTCGACGGCCAGCTTGGCTTCGGTTGCTGCCGGCACCAACCGCACACGGCCCATACGACTCAACAGAGTGTCCCACCACTTATCGCGATGCCCGTCTGAGCAAAAGTGGGTTGAGTTTTCGGTCAGGACGTGTGCCGTGCCGCCCTCGCCGTAGAGCCGGGCCGCGGCGCGGCAGCCGGGGAACGAGCACCGCTTCTTAAAGCGCGTGGTGTAGCGGCCGGGGATGGTACAGCGGGGACAGATGTAGCTGAGGATCAGAGTCTCGCCGTCGTCCTTGTCGATATTGATACAATCGCCGTGGTACCAGTCGTCGCACTCTTCACACTGGATCATCCAGCGGTGGTCATCCGGGCCGCGACAGAGACAGTATATACCCGAGTCGGAGGCATTAGCTTCATCTTCGCGGGCTATGCTGTAGTTGTTTATGGCGCCATCAATGCTGCGATTGTCGGTATCGTCGTCGTCGTCGTTGTCGTTGAGGGCAATTCTACGGCCCGTGCTCCTCCGCCTTTTGACCACACTCTCGTCATCACTATCGTCATCGTCATCGTCGTTGTCGCGCACGTCATCGTCCGAGTCCAATTCCCGCTTGTCGCTCGGGGTTGCCGACGATCTGGCATAGGAGCTGGCAAGCCGTCCGTAGCTGCCGCCAAGCCCCCTTGACTTTGGCTTGGCCACCCCGCTGCCACCGCGCGTAGCTGGTGCGCCGCGGCTGCTCCCGCCATACGAAGAGGATGCTTTGGACCCACCGCCGCCGCCGCGCATGGAAACTGCCGATGCCGTCGCACCACCACGGCCCATTCTCTTGCCGTTTGTCGTGGCCATGGAGGTTGAGAGGGGCGAGGAGAAGCGCTCCCGCCTTGCGGCCAAGCGCGCATCGGCAGTGCCGTCGGTTGCATCCGTCATGTGGACATCGCTGTCGATGGAGCCGAGCCGCGACACGGGCGCAAAGTAGCTGTTTGAGAATTGCGCGTCATTTGAGCCTTGCGAGGTCGAGAGTGGCGACGGAGAGGGATCGTTGATTGTCGAGGAGCGGCCGTCGTCGGAGTCGAACTTTGAAGCGGCCATAGCGGCGCTGTGGTCTTTATTGCGCAGTCGCTGGTGTGCTGTCGCTGGTGTGCTGTCGCGGATGCGCAGGCCCTTGTTGCCCTTGTTGATGATGGAGCTCGAGAGCTCAAGGGGCTTGGAGAACTTCAAGAGACTCTCGGGATTGATTGCCGCGCAGTCTGGCTGTGATGAGATGCTCGCAGAAGGTTGCGGAAACCGCAAAGTCGTGAACAAGATCGAGATCAAGGCAGATTGAAGCTGCAGCCAATGAGCAGCAAAAATACGGTATAGACATAATCCACGCAACCATAAAAACCACTTTAAAGCCCAGCACCGCGACGCGGCTCGTGGTGGATAAAAGTGGATACCTTCCCTCAAAGAACAGGGTCGCTGTGGAACGCTGTGAGTGGCCAGACCGGAGGCAATGTCCCCTCTGTAAATTTGCTGTGACGAAATGCAAAATTTCGGGTCAGCGAGCTTGGTCAGATCACACGGCATTGGACGGCAAACACAGCACCCGACTACCACGACTTACTGCACACTACCTAATTCACCTTACAGAACCGCAAACTACCCAGCGGAAGCATTGAACCGGCATCGACCTCGACAGACCCTTCGATCGACGACAACGACAACCGCCGACAGCACGCAATGAGCCGCGCCATGTCGAGAGCTACGCCCATGGCGGGCGCATGCCGCAACCTGGGCGCTCTATTCGCTTCACACACTGCAAAGGCGGCCCCGGCCTCGACGTCGGTGCGCGCATTGTCGTCCAGCAGCACACCATGCCGCAAGACCGCTACGAGCGCGGCACGGAAAGCAGGACCTGGATTCGAGGCCTGGAGGTCACAGTCGCTGCCATTGATGCAGCGGAGGACGTACAAGACCGTGGGGGAGGCCAAGAGCCGGCAAAAGTCGGGGGTAGGTTTTCCCGTCAGCCCGTCAGTCCAATTATGGTAAAGCTAACAGAGCAGCCATTCTCGTGGAAGGCCGGTGTTTTGTTTATTGCCACAGGCGGTGGCCTGGTGTGGTATTTCGAGTCGGAGAAGAAGCGCATGCAGCAGAAGCGCATTGCTGAGGCGAACAAGGGCGTCGGCCGGCCCAAGGTGGGCGGCTACTTTGACCTCGTGGACCAGAACGGCAACAAGGTGACGGACGCCGACCTCAAGGGCCGGCACTCGCTGGTCTACTTTGGCTTCTCACACTGCCCCGACATCTGCCCCGAAGAGCTCGACAAGATGGCGCGCATGATCGACCTGGTCGAGAAGGAGCGGCCGGGCAAGATGCTGCCGGTGTTTGTGACATGCGACCCGGCGCGCGACACGCCCGAGGTGCTCAAGGAGTACCTGGCCGAGTTCCACCCGGCCCTGGTTGGCCTGACAGGCACGTACGAGCAGATCAAGGCCATGTGCAAGGCATACCGCGTGTACTTTAGCACGCCGCCGGTTGTCGCGCCGGGCCAGGACTACCTGGTGGACCATAGCATCTACTTCTACCTGATGGACCCCGACGGCGACTTTGTGGAGGCGCTGGGCCGGCAGCACTCGCCCGACCAGGCGGCGCAGATCATCTCGGAGCACATCCGGGACTACAAGCCGGCGCGGAAGTAGGCCACGGTGGGGTGCAATGGAGAAGGCCGATGCATTAATGCATAGCAGGATAGACAATACTAAACGACAGAACACACTCTTTTCTTTTTCTAATCTACCCACGTTTGTGACCACCGAGCAAGGGCCGCCAGCCAAGTGGCCTCCATACAACGCCAGCTGTCTGTCAGCTCTGGCTTGACGGCACCCAAACACTACATACATGGTATAGAGGGAGAGGGGGGGGGGGGGGGGGGGGGGTAGACGGGGAGCAGACAGGGTAGACAGGGAACCCTGATCAGCCACGGCATTCCCTGTCCGTGTAGTCGCCAACCTGCAGATAGTAGATGTCTTGCAAGAAACGCTCAGCGAGTAGAGTGAAACCGCCGTGCTTAGTTGTCATATTGGTGTCTCACTGGCGTCTGCGTAGTAGGCAAACGGCTGGGCAATACGAGGTGAGATGCGGCAGAGTGAGGAGACGTACGTTGCCAGATGAATCCGGTTACATAATATACATAATATATCTTACATAATATATTGAGGCAGTCGGCAAAGCACAAGGAAGGGGCGTACTCTGTGATATTTTGTACCTGCCTTTTATGTCCCTTTCATGTCCCGTACAGTAGGAACACGGCGTGGCCAGAACGGCACGACAGAGGAAAGAGCCCGGATATCATATCACGACGGAAAGTGGGGCCTACACGGGTATATGTGCCTGTATCCGTGAAATCTATTACGTCGTGCAGGGTAGAGTGGAAGGAGGGGCACTCTGCAGTCTGGGGCCGTTCTTTCCTTTCTGGACAGAGTTCTCCGAGGGACGCTGTGCCATTCTACTATGTATTCACCAAGGCTCTCCATGCGAATCGCTTGTTCGCTCTGGAGATGGGAGGCCTTTTTCTTTTTCCTTTCCTCTTCTTTTTCCATTTCCGCATCGAGATAGTACAGAGGAGTGCAAGTCGTTTTGTATCACGGCTATCTTGTGGTAACGAAGATAGTAAATGACAAGAAAGGAAAGAGCAATGCTCGCTTGTACTGCCGCTCCTTTTCTGGCCACTCTTTCCTGTTCTTGTCTTACTCGCAAGTTGTGTGTCCATCACGTCCGGCGTTCCTTCCTCGCCAAGACTTGTTCTTTTGACATGTGCCTTCTTTTCTTGTCCATCAGTCTGTTATCTTGCGACTATCTTCCAAATCAGCAGTCGGCAGCCACTCGTGACATTGTCTTATCAGTCTATTCCTACCATCTGCTCTGTAGAATACTGATATCTCATCTTTGCTCTTTTCGCTGTTATCAGATTTATTTTATTCTGCTCGCAACTTTTATCCAGGCGCATAACCCCGTGCTCACCGCTTGACCTGCTGACGCTACTTGGCTGCATCTGCCTTGCAGTGGCTGTTTCTCACCCTTCCCGAGTACTTTGTAACTAGCTTCATTCTTCGTTGCGATCCCGGGTCGCACTTTCCCTGCGCGTCGTTCCTTCTCGTCGCCTTCCCTGCGCCTCCTGTTCCTGCCGTTCTTGGTGCGTCTTGGTGGTGCGTCCTTGTACTTGGCACCCCTAGATCCTCGCTTGGCTGTCTTCTCAAAAGGGAAGGGACGGTCGTGACATCGTAGCCCTCTTGCCTTTTTTCTTCATCTGTTTTAGTCCAAAAGTAATACAGGGCAAGCAAACCCCTTTTGGGCCCCTTTCCCCTCCCTCTTCACGGCAGAGTACATCGTGGCTACATCCCCAGATTGTGAATACCCTCACTATCGCACAAATTCTACTTCGGCGCCAAGTGCATCCCACCGGAGATCCACGCTCTCACTCGGGTGCACCCATACAGGCACAAACAACACAAACACGCAGAGGCACACGCTGCAACTTGAAGTATCTGAGCCCAAGCATCATTCGTGTCCCTTTGCGTCCCTTCCCTGCGTTTAGTTTCTTTGCATGTCGAGTTCTTTTCTGCTTTTATTATTCCATCCTCCTTGCATTGCAAGGGCCTTGTCAACCCCTCTCCAAGGCTTCACAGTACTTCTATCTGCCCCATTCCAAGCACCACACCTCGCTGTCTCCTTGTCGTCTCCTTGTCTTTTCTGCGGTCTAGTCTTAATAAGTATGTCCTTGACCTCGATATCCCGACTTGTTGCATCGGCTCTACTTTCAAGTCAATAACCAACGGAGTAGGTCCACAAGCTGGCTATTGTCCCTCTTCCTTCGGTCTCAAGCTCGACATCCCCTCTCGTGCATACGACGCGACCCGTACCTGTCCTGTCCAGCACGCAGCTAAGACAGCGCCGGTCGATAGGCTAACTGCTACCCAACCGTCCTGCCCCTCTCGCCCTCCCTTTCCGGGTAACTTTGTGCTTGTGAGACTAGGGACTAGAGACTAGACGTTCGAGGTCTTGGCCCTTTCTTGCCGCCTCACGTGTGCTTTGTCTGGCAGCTTTCATTCTGTCTTGATACATTCACACACCCTCTCGACTATTCCGAAAGCAACCTGCAGCTCATGGTCAAGACCAGATCCAACGTCCAAAAGAAAACAAGAAAACAAGAAAACAAGAGAATAAGAGAATAAGACGGGAGTAAGGAGGAAATAAGCCCAAAGACTGGTCGATCGAATACAGCCACAACACATAAGGCAACTGGTCGGATGACAGCTAGTCTTGTCTTGCTGTCGACGCTCGTGAGCACTCTTCGAGACACCGCCGATATTGCGACTACTCGACTGATTACACCTCACACGATCAACGAAGATCAACAAGGGCTCATCGAGCACTTGTTCGCCCACCGCCAGGCCTGCTCTACATCGTATTATCGATAATTTGACAACCCGACAAACCGACAAGACAAATCCAAGAATCCAAGAATCCAAGACATCAAGTGCTCGGCATTCAAGACACAGCTACGGCTATACAAGCGGACATACTGCTCCCACTTTTCTCCCGACCTCCTCGGCCTCGCGCTGTCTGCCCGCTGTCCACATTCCTGGTAGTGCTGGGCGTCCCTCTATCCTGTCTTCTGTCACTTTAATCTCTGTTTTTTATTTCCTTTTTGATCTTCCTGTTATTCCTGTTATTCCTGTTATTCCTATTTCGTCATTAATCTACTACCCTTTATCTTGTCTCGTCCACTGCCATACCATCTCTTCCTGTCCCTGACATCTTCATCTGCGTCTTTGTCTTCGTTTTCATTTTTATCTTCAAATCTATTCCCTGCTTCACAGATTGATGCACTTCAACTTGCTGCGCCTTGTTCGCTCGCTCGGCCTTGACGCCACTCGATCCGCTACCTCGTCGCCTGAACCCTTCGCGACGACACTAGTGAACAAATCCAGCCGCTCACAGCATCCGGAGTGAAAGATAACAAGCAGGCGCACACGACACGGATACTCACAATTATCAACAAGTCCACCCGTTGTGAGCATCTATCACGCAACATCGCCGCCATGGAAGACGTCATGATTCCGCGTGGGTCTCATGAGATCATTGAGGCCTTGACCGCCGAGGATTTCGAAACGGCATCTATTCGGTCGGCGGCGCCTTCTTACCGTGAGTCACTTCACTCCTGACATTTGTATTCTTTTTATTTGAGTTTATTCTATCGTAAAGGGCCCAACAACATGTCTGCCTTCCGTTTGATTCAAAAATGTAGCTCTATCTGATCCTCGGCCGAGGTGGCTGTCCCGCCTTGACTGTGCCCCGCGCATGGCCGGGCCGTCTAAATTGACATCATACAACAATTTATCAATACCAGTACATCTTGTAGCATTCGGGCTCATCTCACTAATCTCCAAACAGGCTCGGAGGCACCTACTCTTCATTACACAGTTCCGCACACCAACGGCTCCTTGCTGCCGCCGTACTCTGCTCCGCCGGCAACCCCCGGCCGGCACCGGTCTATGGTGCCTCACGGCACAGCCAGTGTCACCGCCTCCCGTCGAGGGGCTCCTGCTCCGCACAATGGAAATTCTCCTAGCAACGCACGCGGGGGAAATGTGCCTAACCTAAGCCAGTTTCGGATCCCATCTTGGTCTACTATTTCGACGAGCCCCAACGCACGGCTCTACCACTCTGTCGCGTTGCGCCGTGTCGCTGCTGCAGAGCATGCCTCTGCTGCTGCAGAGATTGGAGGCCTGATGCGCCGTCTTGCTGTCGTGGAACGCATGGAACAGGAAGAGGCCGCTGCCAGCCGGCGCATGGCAGAGGCAGCTGCCAACCGCCGAGCTGCAGCCGCCGCCACAGACAACGGCGCCGGGCCTTCCAATGCACCCGCGCCTGCCAACAGAACCAGCAACAACAGCAACAACAGCAACAACAGTAACGACAACGTTTGGCGAAACGACGGTGCATTCCGTCCCCTGGAGGACCCTTACCTGGTTGGCGAGTCTGCGGCACGCCGTGCCCGGTCGGAACGTGTGGCACGCGAAAATCAAGCCCATGCCGAAGAGGCTCTTGCCCGAGAGGATCGCCGTTGGGATTGGTTCCTTGGTTCGTTTGCCCGCCCCAGCACTATTCCGGCAACGCGCCGCCGCCTTCACTCTCATTGAGCCTCTTATCTAAAAATCTCCTAGACTTGGACATGGCTAACTTTTGGACTCCTTGTGTTTCTCTTTTGTTTTCTTGCTAATAGGCCAAGTAAGAAATCGCCAAGCTACCGGCTTTGGCCCACACTCAAGACTGCGTCGGCGAATGGACTCGAGCGTGCTCGCGCCGGTGGTGTCACTCCGGCACAGCCGCTCTCGGCGAGTTTAAGAAGAGTATCTCGGGAATGAACCGATTTCAAGTGATCAAGATATGAGCCAGACCGGGTGCAGGCCGTCTGAAAGTCATGCCATGGAAGCTATCTATTCACGTTTCATTTATATATGTTGATTTGTCTGCGTTCTCCCCCCTTTCCTCCCTATTTCTCTTATTTCTCCCTTTTGTAACGCCACTTGTGATGAGCCTGTTCTCATTTCTTTTGCCATGATTGAGCCTGACTTTCTTCTACCACCATTGTCTGTGCATTTCAAGGCGCACCGGTGGGATACGGGGAGTTTTCATGCCCACCTGGCTATGGTGCTGCTCGTTTTTTTTTTTGTTTTTGATCTTTTTGTTTCTTTTTCTCTTGTGTCTCTACTGGATCTTCTTGTACTTTCCTAAGCTGGCCCGATATGATCATTAACACACGCCATGCTATTTTTTTTTGTTACACACCTGCGTATAAATTTGACACTGTTCAACAAAGTTCACAAGTCTGCACTCACGCAGCCGTGCCCGTCTTCATTTCCGCCATGCTCTTGCGTATCTGTAGAGTAATGTAAATATCGTCCGCTTGCCCTATCAAGTATCCTTCCAGCTATGGTGCTACATGTAGTATTTACAATGTCCCAGTGCTTGACTAGGCGGTACCAAACACTAACAAACGTGCAAAGTGCAAAGTGCAAAGTGCAAAGTGCAATGAGCAAGGTGCAAAATACAAAAGCAAAACAAACGACATAAAATACAAAAACGCCCCAGCGCCATGATGTGTACGCGGCAGGAGAGACCGGGCGCGGCCTTTATAGTGCCAGGACACAAGGTGCACTCCGTGCCGCAACGTCCCGAGTATAAAGTGAGAAGTGTAAAGTATAAATCAAAGATTAGAGTCGTCCCCCGTTTGTTGCCAGCTGCTCAGCGCATATTGTGACGTGTACTGTGTCGGTGAGAGTAGCCAGCGTCTTGGGCAAAGAATACAGATATCCAGATGCTCGATGGTATGTTCGTTTCGTCAGTGGTCGGTATCCAATGGGTGCTCAATGGAAGCAAGTCGGTGGCAGCCAGCCTATGCTTGGACTGGCTCGGGGGATGCCATCGTGCTAAGACGACTAAGCCTTGCTTTTGGTGTTCAGGATCAGGCCAACAATGAGACTGTGCGGTTAGAATGGGCATGTGACGGCTACCTAGCCGCGAGACAAGAGACAAAAGAAAGATCAAAGAAACTCACCCGTAGAGACCCAAAACTTCACCGAAAATCAAAATCAGGACCATGCCAACAAAGATGCGGGACTGCTCCATGTAGGCACGGACGCCCTTGTCGCCAACGACGCCGATACAGTATCCAGCTGCCAGGCCTGTAGCACCGACGGACAGGCCACACGCAAGATGCATGAAGCCACTATAGAGTTAGCATCGGAGATCGAGCTATCAGTTTTTTGAATATTTCTTTAACCAGGGACGCACTTAAAAAGGGTGTAGTGCATGCCAGCGTTGCTAGGCGGTGCCAGGTCCTGGGCGATCAGGACCGAGATGACGAGGGCGTACACGGCAATGATACCGGACATGACGACTGGGATCAGACACTGGGGGGGTTAGCAAGCGGTCGAGTGGATGTTGGGGGACAGGAAGCCGAGTGGCGTGCATACCTTCATGATAAGGTCAGGGCGGAAAGTACCGACACCAGCGATACCGATACCCGACTTTGCGGTACCATACGCAGCACCCATGCCTGCAGCACGTTAGATATTGTTTGAATTTATCATGGATGTTGTATAGATCGTTTTCATCGGTTTGTGGGAGGGTACGAACTTCCAAGGATCATGGCGCTCGCGATGCCGGCCTGTTGGACGTGTTAGCCATTGCATTGCATATGATTGAGCACTGGACTAGCTGGTAGCCGGCCCATGGGGGCAGGGGGATGCATACCATGCCGAAGAACGGCGCGAACTTGGGAGCATACTCGGAGTCTGCCATTGTAGCTGTTGTCTGTAGTCTGTTGTCGACTTGGCGATAGAAAGAGAGACGCGAAAAAAGGGAAAAGGGATGCCGGAGCTGTCGAATATTGATGGGGAAAGGAGTGTCGGGGGGGGTTGCGTATTCCGTCAGAGTCTCGATCGCTTGCCACTGAACGCTGCGGCGGATGGGTGGTGATGGAGACGAAAGCGTGTTGATGTTGAGCGTTGAAGCTATTCGCGCACTTGGCTGCGAGGCAACAGGGCGATGGCAGCTGGCCCAGCACAGGGAGCTGTGGCTGCGTGGTTTTGGTGTTGATCCACTCTTATCTTAACGAGCAGCGTCTATTGGCTAGGGAAAGACACATTCACGTGACTGAAATGATGGGCCGTCCCTGGCTTACTAATGCATGTACACAGTAGAGGCCACAAAACAAAACGGGTCTAGTCGGCTATGGCTCTTTAGACCGACTCAATCAAATCAAAAAGATCGGCCTGTATTCAGGATTACGTCGTTCTTGCAGTGCACCATGGTCTAGCCCAGTAAAGGCCTGGCCTGTGGCGCTCTGCTTATCCATCCACGTGCATGATGCAAATGTACACGCATCTCGCACCTGCCACGGGAATTAGACGAAGCTGCTGCGGTATTGCAAAAATGCATTGGCCGCAGACGAGTTGTATCTTAAGATCCACGCGGAAGGGGCGACCAACATGCGTCCCAAGAGAGGAAAGGCAAAGAGGCAAAGAGGCAAAGAGGGAAGGACCGAACGGGGAAACAAAGCCGCGCACAACAGACGAAAAACGAACGACGAAAACGAACGCACCAACAGCTGCAGAAGGGGTTCTGCAGAACTGCATGATCGATCCCGAGCTTCCTCAACACTACTATGTACAGTACTGTTGATGACACCTGTAGATGTTTAAGCTTAAGACTTGCTGAAGGCAGGCTTGTAATAGGCGCTGGTTCTCCGTAATGCTGCCATTCCTCATAGGCACCTTGCGTCGCAAGTACTCCTTCCCCCTTGGGCACAATAGAGCTTACTACCCCATATGACTAAGTCGTTCCTTCCCCAAAGTCTCGGCCGCTCTTTCCCTCCTGCAGCCCACCATCGCCTACATCCCGTCCGCCAACTTTTTCATTATCGTTTCTACATCCCCCCCCCCTTCTCATCCTCCTCCGCCTTCTCCCCCCTTACAACAACAGACGACACGCGGCGATTTACCCTTCCCTCTCTCCTACATTCCATTTTATTCTCTTTATCTTTGCCGACGTTATTCTTCGTCGCTGTCGGCTCGAGTTGTGTGCGTGTATACCAGCCCCCCCCAGCCGGACACCGTCTACATTCCTCGTCCTCCTCGTCCTCGTCCGCCTTCCTCGTTCTCAGACACATCTCTTCAAGCCGTATGTAATTCTTTGTGGAATATCCCTACTCCTGGTTTACTCGGCTCGGATATATCCCCTAGCAGTCGCAATCGACCCGGCTTCCCTCTCGTCCCGGAATATCTCTCATCGCGTTTCCCGCCTCCTCTGCCCGCATCCACCCACGCGGTCCTCTTGGCCCCCTCTCTCTGCGGCCTTTCTCGATCCATCCCGACCCATTTCGCATCTCGCACCTGTCCTTGTCCGCCGTAGACAGCACAACCGCATCTGTCCCGGCCGGCCTTGCGCAATTCTCATTGTTAACGTATCCTATAAAGATCTCCGTCTCAGCTCCACCAGCCACTCCCGACAGTGCACCACTCGACACAGCATCGTCACACGTACAACCCCCCCGGAACCAGTCACGACCGAGCCCTCCTGTCGCCCCGATAGTGACAGCATCCCAAGTGGTAGCACACCCGCTGCGCCTCGTCTGAGACCAGCCAGTCACCTGCTGGTTTTTTTATCTTTGAATCTCTGGCTGCCTCCATACCGTCCACCTCCGTACTTGTGCCTCAACCCTACAGTCTTGACACACATCTTGGCAAA
Source organism: Ophiostoma cf. undulatum (assembly GCA_022392935.1). NCBI lineage: Eukaryota > Fungi > Ascomycota > Sordariomycetes > Ophiostomatales > Ophiostomataceae > Ophiostoma > Ophiostoma cf. undulatum. The sequence continues at coordinate 494,280 of JAKRGL010000045.1, read as the reverse complement.
CATCCTGACAAACATCCTGACAAACACACACCTGCTCGACACCCTCGATCCCAACTCTTAACTTCCTTACTCTCTGTATTGGCCGATCACCCGCCGCCACACCGAACCCGTGGTCCCCCATATCGCCCCCCCCCCCTACATCCAGTACTCGCTTTCTCGCTTATCCCGTCATTGCTGCCGGATTGCCGATGAAGAATTCGCACACAGCCTGTTGATTTCTTCTCAACTCTCGACAACTACTCTGGATTATAGGCCGGCTCTAGTCTGTCTGATCTCTCGTCTCCTCTGATCTGATATCTCTACATCGCCCCTCTCTACCCCCTGTATCCGGCCAACGCGACTGTGCCTGCACTGCCCCGGCCGCGATACGACTGCCAGGACCTGACAACTACAAAGTTGTCGTGTCGACACCAGCTCTTTCCCCGAGATTGCTCTGGCGGCCTCCGGGCCTTGAAGATGTAGGTTCCTGTTTTCTTCGTCGACTCGTCTTTTCTATATCATCCCCCCCCCCCTCACCACACCCAATTATCGCTTCACATCGTTTGCTGGCTCGGTCTTGGCGCTGGGACGTCACTACCACTGCCTGCACTGGTGAAAACGGCTCGTGTCTCGTCTGTGCCTTGTGCCTGTAACTGTACCTAGCTGTCCTGCGATACGGTGCCTGGCCTGGCCTCCCTGTCTCCATTAAGCTATAAGCTATCTGGCCCAGACCTCCGACCTGCAGCCTCGTCCCCTTTCACTCTTCCCTCTTCATTTGCATTCCATTTCCCTTCTGCTGCAGCACTCCCAAGGCTCTCCCAACACTCCAAACTGCGCATTTTTGTTGTCTCGGTTCCGGTCCTTATTAGGTCTACTCGGTCCATCTTTATCTAGACCTATGCCCAGGCTTTGCTTCTCTTCGCGTTTCTTCCTTACCGAGCCCCCTTTTTTTCAATGCGGTTCTATTTTTAGGGATCCCCATTCTGCTGCTTCCTTGCTACTCCATCTTTTGCTTGTCCCCCCTCCCTTCACAGTTTTCGGGCCATCCGTAATCGCCCAAACCCCAAGAAAGAGCGGTTGTTTGGTTTGTCTGCACTCTTGCATCTCACCTTACCCCCTAAGCTTACCATCTATATCATCTACTTGCCGTTGCCATTGCCGTTGCTTTTGTCTCTGCCTCTGTTTATACCATCGCCAGCTTCGGCCCATTAACACAATCCTCCTCATAGACACCTTGACGGTGGACCTTTAAGCTGCAGCTCCCGCCATGGCGGACTACCCAGCACAAAACCGTAGGCAGATGCCTCCACAGTCTCAAGACTACAACGGTGCCCCCGGGCAAGGAAACTTCCAGCGCGATACTGCATACTCGAGCATTTTCGGTGCTGCGCCTCCACCCGGGCGATCGCAAACCATGACCTCCATGTCCGCCCCCGATATGTCCCAGCAACAACATCGGCCCCAGCAGCACATGCAGCACATGCAGCAGCAGCAATATTCCCTTCAGCAGCAGCAGCAGCAACAACAATATCATCAACAACAGCAGCAGCAGGCCCCCTATGACTCCGAACGCACAATGTCCCTCCGGCAAGGCGGCCCACCGCCACGCGGCCCTCCCGGTGGAGGATACAACCGAGGCTACGGCCCGGACCCGTCAATGGCACAAAGAACCAGAACAATGGATGCTAGCTCTATGCAGGGCATGGGTGGCGGTGCTGGAAACGGGTACTTCCCCAGAGGCGGGCTGCGGTCTGTGTCTGGCGGTCCCCCAATGCCCTCCCCACAGGCCCAGTATCTTCAGCAGCAGCAACAGATGCGCCGTTACCCCGGCCAGCAAGCCCCCCCAAGAATGGATCCCCGAGCCCCTCAACCGCAGCAGCAGCAGCAGTATCAGGGAATGCCTGGCCCGCGTGGCCAGGAAGGGCCAGGTGGACGGCCCGTACAGCCACCGTCACAGGACGGCTTCAGCAGCATGCGTGCGCCATCACAACGCTCACACCCCGGCGGTGGCCCAGGTCCAGCCTTGAACTCCGATCCATACCGGTCTCAGTCTCTCGCAAGCGCACCCCGCCCGCCTGTACAGATTGCGTATAACCAACCGCCAAACAACTACCAGCAAGCCCCCGCAAACGCTTTGCGTCAAGGCCCATACGGAGGTGCACCGCCAAACAACGGAGCCGGAGGCAACTTCGCCCAGTCTCGGACGACAGCCCAGGGCCGCATCGTCCCAGACCGCCATCACGCCGAGGATCGCACCATGTCCATAACCGGTGGCTACCCTGCTACTTCCGAACATAGGGACTCGCATCAGACCATGAGTGGTCGTGTTATTCCTAACCGCAGATTACCCCAGGGCGCTGGAGAGGGTGTCTCGAACGGATACTCGCAGCACGGTATGCCCGCAGCTCCCGGCTCACAGACACGAGCAAGCATGGCCAGCATGGCGTCGTCAAACAATAGCGGCAGCGACGGCTTTTCGGAACGGACCATGTCCATGGCTTCGACAATAGCACCATCGATGACTAACAGTGACCGAACCATTGTGCCACTATCGTCACAAAACCGCGGCTCTCTCACTCGCTCAGTCGACGGTGAGCGCCCTCCTACGGCCAAGATCCGGCCTCCGCTGGTCTATCCAGCCCTTCTCTCGCGTGTCGCAGAGGTCTTCCGTGAGAAGATCGTTATTGGAGACCGTACCAAGAACGAGCTGTCGTACAAGAACGCTTTTAGCGGTGCCGAAGCTGTAGATGTGTTGTCTTTCATTATCCGGACAACTGACCGCAACCTGGCTCTTCTTCTGGGTCGTGCCCTGGATGCTCAAAAGTTCTTCCACGATGTCACCTACGAACATCGTCTACGTGACTCGACCAACGAAATGTACCAGTTCCGTGAAAATCTCGACGAGATGGGCAACGAAGAAACAAGCTCCGTCTCCAATACCAACTCGGGCGTAAATGGTGTTTTTGTCCTGCTTTCCGAATGTTACTCACCAACCTGCACGCGAGACCAGCTGTGCTACTCGATTGCATGCCCTCGCCGTCTCGAGCAAGTCTCGCGCCTCAACCTCAAGATGGGTCCTGGCCTCCAGGGAGCTGAGGGTACTGGCGCCATGGTGGGCGAAGACGACGCCGACGTCACAGATGAGCAGAAGCTCTGGATCAACTCCGTCCCCAGGGAGGTTGCCGATAGTATCAGTGACCACGAGAAGAAGCGGCAAGAGGTTATTTCCGAGATCTGCTACACGGAGCGCGATTTCGTCAAGGATCTGGACTACCTGCGCGAGTTCTGGATTCTGCCTCTGCGCGCATCCAGCACGATTATCCCTGCTGTTCGTCGCATGAGGGTAGTCAACACCATCTTCAGCAATATTATCGAGCCGCCATCCATTCGCGCTGTGAGCGCACGCTTCGCCAAGGCACTGACAGAACGGCAGCAAAAGAGCCCGATCGTGGGCAACGTCGGCGATATCTTTTTGGAGTATGCGCCGCAGTTCGAACCGTTCATCAAGTATGGTTCGCGCCAGCTAGAGGCCAAGTACGAGTTCGAAAACGAGCGCAGCATCAACAAAGAGTTCTCCAAGTTTGTGGATGACACGGAGCGGCGGCGTGAGTCCCGCAAGCTAGAACTGAACGGCTACCTCACCAAGCCGACGACGCGTCTGGCTCGTTACCCACTGCTGCTGGAGAATGTGCTCAAGTACACCGATCCCGACAGCCAGGACCAAAAGGACATCCCCCTTGTTCTGACCATGATCCGCGACTTGCTGAGCCGTGTCAATGCCGAGTCTGGAAAGGCCGAGAACCGCTTCAACCTACGGCGTCTTGACGACCTGCTCGAGTTCCGGCCCAACGAAAAGGTCGATCTCAAACTGCGTGAAGCCAATCGTGAGCTCGTGTTCAAGAGTCAGCTCAAGAAGTCGCCTGCTGACCCGCCTGACATTGTGGCGTATCTGCTGGACCACGCGGTTCTTCTTGTGCGCACCAAACAGGTCGGCAAGGTAGAGAAGCTCAAGGCGTATCGCCGACCCATTCCGCTGGAGTTGCTCGCCATCAAGGAAATGGACGAGGTGATTCCCAAGCAGGGCCAAGTAAAGCGGTCGTCAAGCAGTCTGCTTCCTCTGCGGACAGCAAGCGCGGAGCCGAGAAAGGGTGAAGGCTGGCCCATTACCTTTCGCCACTTGGGCAAGGCCGGATACGAGCTCACGCTGTATGCAGCGAACCAGGTGGCACGTCAGAAATGGCTCGAGTTTATTGATACGGCTCAACAGAGACTGCGTGCACGCGCAGATTTCCTCAACATTAATGTAATCCCGACCAAGTTCACGACGGCGACGAACAAGGTCAACTGTGCGGCACCATACGACGGTGGCCGGAAGCTGATTTACGGCACGGACAACGGCATCTACTGCGCGGACAGACGAGGCGGCGAGACGGCACTGCCGCGGCGTGTGATTGAAGCACAGGCAGTGACGCAGGTGGACATTCTGGAAGAGTATCAGCTGCTGCTTGTATTGTCGAACCGCACGCTGCTGTCGTTCCCTCTGGCGGCGCTGGACTCGAATGAGCCTATGCTGGCAAAGCGGCCCAAGAAGATTCAGAGCCACTGTACGTTCTTCAAGACGGGTATCTGCTTGGGCAGGCACCTGGTCTGCTGCGTCAAGTCATCTGCACTGTCGACCACGGTCAAGGTGTACGAACCCAACGACGCCATGTCCAAAGCTAAGAACAAGAAGGGCTTCGGCAAGATGTTCAACGCGGGTCAAGACGAGCTCAAGCCGTTCAAGGAGTTCTACATTCCGACAGAGTCGACCAGCATCCACTTTCTCAAATCAAGTCTGTGCGTGGCATCAGCGCGAGGATTCGAAGTTGTGTCGCTGGTCACGCTGGAGACGCAGTCGCTACTGGATCAGGCCGATACATCGCTCGACTTTGTGGCACGCAAAGAGAATGTGCGCCCGATCCATATCGAGCGGCTCAACGGCGAGTTCCTGCTCAACTACTCCGAGTTCTCGTTCTTTGTCAACCGCAATGGCTGGCGGGCACGGCCCGAGTGGAAGATCGACTGGGAGGGCAGCCCGCAGAGCTTTGCACTGTCATACCCCTGGATCCTGGCATTCGAGGCCAACTTTATCGAGCTTCGGCACATTGAGACAGGCGCCGTGCACATTGTGCCACACAAGAACACGCGCATGCTCCACTGCAGCACACACGAAGTAAGCCGTCACATATCCATACAGCATACTAGTACCTTACTAACAAGCAGATCATCTTTGCATACGAAGACGAGCGTGGCGAGGACGTCGTCGAGGCTCTCGATTTCTGGAAGAGCCAGCGGCGGTCCGAGATGCCGCCTACACTGCCGCCCGTCGAGGCCATTGATGTGCGTGGCTCGGGCTCGGGCACCCTTCGCCTGTCCCAGTAGTATGTCCTCTTGGTTCACAGCTGAACACTGGGTGGTGACGCCCCAGTCTCTTTCTATATCTGTTGCTGTTATTTCTCTCATCTTTCTTGCATTCTCGTTGAATCCCTTGTCCGATATCTGTGTTGTCTCTTCTTCTACTTATTTACTTTATTCTTTTTATTTATTTTTATTATTTCTATCTATTTATTATTACTTTTCTATTTTTTTGGCTTCTTTGCTATTAGCTTTTCGCTTTTTGGCTATTAAGGCTAGTCTCCTGACTATCATCTAATTTATTGATTATACTCACGGTTCAAGTCTCTAGAAAGTCACTCTTGATAACGTATGTGACACATCACACGGCATTTGATAAATCAACGCTTTTTACTTGTAAATAGAGTAGGGAATGAATGCAAAGTGGCTGTCCTGTAGCCTGTCTCCTAGACAATGCCATGATAGGGCACTGTATGCGAATGCAGTCTCTGACGGGCCTAACAAGAGAGACAGAGAGAAGAGAGAACAGGGAGCAGTCAGAGCAGGGGTCCGTGTTGGTGCCGGCTCTCGAGCTCCTCCGAAAACTAGGAACTAATGATACAACAAGACAATGATCCATCTGCCATCGTTACACCGCTGCTTAGTACTGCGAGGCAGCAGCCTGGCAAGCCTTCTATAGGGTTGTTAGCACAGTCCTTGCATATAGATGGATATAGAGAAGTCTCTCGGATATAAGGGACGACTTACCAGCTGGTCGAGGTACCAACCGCAGATGTTCATGTTGCCGCTGTTCTCGTCCATGCAGGTGGTGAACTGCTTGGTGACGCCGGCACAGTTGTTTCCGAAGCTGTCCTGCTGGGCCGAGGTAGGGGCAGCGTACTGCTGGGGAGCAGCCTGCTGGGGAGCAGGGGCAGCGGGGGCCTCGGACGAGCCGCCGCCGGAGAAGAGACCGCCGATGGCATGGCCGACGGACGAGCCGATGGCGACACCGGCAGCAGTGCTGGCCATCTGGCCAAACAGGCCGGGGCCCTGGGAAATGGGCGCGGCAGAAACGGGAGCAGGGTGGGCAGCGTGAGGAGGGGGGGCGTGCTGGGCGGGAGGAGCGGCGTAGGTGCTGGCAGGGCGGGTCTGCTGGGCAGCCGGGGCCCTGGGGGCAGGGGCCCGGGCGACGGGGCGGGCGGACTGGCGCTGGCGAGCCATTGTTGTGAAGATGGAAGACGTTGTGGTGGTGGTGGTGGTGGTGGTGGTGGGAGGTGGTAAGAGGTGGTGGTGACAAAGAGCAAGTTAGACTTGAACAGAGATGAATCCACGAAGATGCCGACGGAGAGTGATAATGCGGCGATCAAAATATTTTATACCGAGGGCATGCAGTGGGCCTGACCAATCATATAGCATCAATTTGCCACAAGGGTGGACCCGCGGAAAGCCACAGGTTCGCTGGGATTCTGCCATCTGGGGAAGGAGCGACCTGCTAGCAGCTGTAGTACAGTACATAGTAGCTTAACAGCGGTCGGCGTATTACGGGCACGAAGTCCGTTGTTGCCTGAAACGATCTGGCGCACATTAGGCCCTATTTTTAGGGGTCTCTACCTCGTGGTCTAGCCGTCTAGATGTCTTGGAATGCCCGAGAAGGAAGTCGGGAGACGAACCGACGCTCACTCGCTCCTTCTACTTATGCTCGACTCCGACCGTTTCGATGATGTATTATATAATCCGCGATATCAATATAAGAAAGGCGTCCAGTCCAATGCTCTATGTCAAAGTGGTTCACAGGTTCAGGCTTGCGCCCTGGTCGTGTTGATTGCATCGATGCTGGCGTCAGCGGCGATTAAGGCGACGCCAAAGCCGCTCCTTCTGTTATCTATTTCACAGTATTGAATGTTTTTTTTCTTCTCTTCTTCTTCGTTTATTATATAATAAATTGAAAATTCGATCATGATATAATCTAGAGAGCCGTGATTATTGTTTTTATTTTCCAAGGAAAAAATCCAAGACCAAAACAAGTATATTTAACACCACGAATGCCGGCACTCAGCCTTCGTTGGCCCCCTCAGTTGCACATCCAAGGAGGCGGCTCAACAAGCCCGACGGGGCTGTTGTGCCCAACGCCCAACGCTTCTGAATAGGCGCCATGGACAATATATATAAAGTGCCAAGGAAGACCGTTGGCAATTCAAAGCTGGAATTGACATCATCATTCATTCCGAAACTCCAAAATGACAGACCCCTCACCCTATGCCGGCCGCGATGGCATGGCAGCGCAGGCGCAACGAATCGACCCCCTCGAAATCCTGTACGAAATCCCAGAAGACTCGACCGTTCCGCAAGTGCCTGTCCCGCAGACGACAGGCCCCTGGAAGCTGCCGACGTCTGTTAGAACGGGCTTCTCTGACTCGACGGACTCGTCATCGTCTAAATGGTCTGCTAGGTCTGAGTCGTCGTCCAAAGTGTCAGCTACATCAACCACTGCGCTGCTTCCCGATATGCCCGGAAAGGCAGAGGCAACAGCCAAGGCAGAGACGCGGCACCGCAGATCCAGGGATATACAGTTCGGCGATGCCAAAGACGAGAAGAAGCGCGAGCTCGACGAAATAGAAGAAAAAGACCCCATGCAGTCGCGGCGCATCGCCCGTGTAGCCACGACGATTGCTCTAGACCCGTCCAGCTGGGGATGGTCTTGGCTCCGCAGCGAGGCCTTTGGACTGCTGACGGTCATGTTCCCTGCGGCGATTGCAGGCGGTGCGCTGGGATGGAAGCCCAAGATTGTGTTTTCGCTGTGCGCGCTGAGTCTTGCGGGCCTCGAAGTGCTCATCAGCACGACGCTGGAGCGGATCGGCCTGCTTTCGTCATTCACGGGCAAGGCGCAGATGCTGGCAGCCGTGCTCCTTGAGATTATCCCCGTCATCTTTCCGACCATGGTAGGTTCATCCGTCCTGTTTTTGTTTGGTAGATGTTAGCTAACCAGATACATAGATTGGCATCGTGGCCGTTGTTCAAGATGAGATGGTGCTCGCCAAGTCGTTTGTTATTGGCAACGTCCTGACAAACATCTTGCTCGTAAGTTGTGCGACTCCCAACAAAGTAGAAGCACGCATGCTAAACTATGACTTTGTAGGGAACTGGCGCAGCACTCTTTGTGGGTGGTATCCAGCCGAGACAAGCCAGCTATGCCCAGCAGATCGAAGACACGGCCATGGAGCTGGTCAAGCTCGCTATAATTGCATCGGCGCCGATCATCATGGCGTGGGCTATGATCTATGTGATGACCAAGCAGATCGAGGCGAGTGGCACCGTTGCCTTGAGCGAGGATGCCACCAAGGCTGTCGAGGGTCTGTCTCGCGGGACTGCCGTCGTCCTGCTCCTGGTGTTTCTGTTCTGGGTGCTCTTCCGTCGTGGCACACACAGACACCTCTTTGCAGACGATGACCGCGGCCGGCACGCCAACCTGGCTGTCCGGAGCCACAAGAGGATGCACGAGAGAGAACAAAAGAGATGCGACATGGAAAAGGGAAAGAGAAAGCAGAAGGAAGACGCCAATGGGGCAGAAGTGCCGCGCACGCCTCGCACGTTCTGGAGGCTTCCACACAAGACGGCCGTTGTTGTCGTGCCTGTTGTCCTTGCCGCCGCCATGGCCGCCTCCATCTTCTGCGCCATCTACCTGGTCAAGTCGGCTGTCATTATCGTGCCCGAGACGCCGTCCACCACGTCATCGTCCGACGGGGAGCCCGAGACGTCGTCGCTGCGCCGGCACTTCTTGTCGAGCGTCCTGCTGCCGCTGCTTGTCAACCTCTACAACTACCTGCGCGCGACCGAGCTGGCGTCGTGTGGTGGCCGCGATGTCAGCCTCTCGGTGCACCTGACTTATGGCGCCGGAGCCAGTGTCATCCTGCTGACCCTCCCCGTCCTCGTGCTCGTCGGCTGGACCACGGGCCGCCCGTTGCTGCTCGACTTTGCCGCGTTTGATGTTTCCCTGCTGGCGTTCGCGGTCTGGGCATCGTCGATCCTGGTTACGAGCCAAGTCGACTACTTCCGCGGCTTTGTCATGCTCTGCCTGTGGGTTTTTTCTTCTTCTTTTCTTCTTTTCTTCTTTTCTTCTTCTGTTGATCGCGATGGCTAACTGTCCTAGGTACATCATTGTTGCGCTGGCCATATTTTTGTATAAAGAGTAGTTGAATGGTGAGGCCAGCAGCTGTGTGTGTTTAAATAAGTCGAAGCTCTCTAGATTATGAATTGCCAGGAAAGACAATGACAAATGCATCGCGATTGAAGTTGAAGTTGTTGACATAATACACAGTGTACATAATACAGTATACACACAGTATATACACTAAACTTTGAGCCCCGTGATGACTCATCACCACTCCCCACTATTAATTTTTCCTGTCCATAAATAAAATTTCACGCGCTCTGCCACTGCCACGCACTCTCTTCTTCCTTTTTTTCTCCTCAGGAAAGCATCGTCCTCGTCAACGTCGCGCCTTCTTGCTACAACGGAAAAACGAAGAATGCTCGGCTGTACGGCTGAGTGCCTCGGGCCAGCCAACTGGCTCGACTGGGTATGGACAGGGAGGGAGGGGGGAGAGAGAGGGAGAGGATGGGTCGAGTTGGCATGGTCTCATAGGCTGCAAAGCTTCTCGGACCTGTCCAGCTACAGCTACAACGGACAGACACCATGCAGCTCTGCCTGGGCAGGAATGGGGGTTATTGCAGAAAACTGTGGTCTAAAAAGGACAGGGGCACCTAAACGGCTTCGTCTTGAATTTTTCGGTTTCTGCCAGGCTGGGGGTGTCTATCCCAGCTGTCTCTCTTTGCTTCTTGGCCTCTTCGTCGTCTCCTCTCTCTTCATCTGTCTACCGTCGTCGCTGCGCCGGGCATCTTCATTTTTCACTACTTCTTGCATGAGAAAAAGTCGGTGAACAGCTTCATATATGCCGTCCCGCGGGCTTCGGCTCGTGGGGTGGCTCGCCCGAAAGGGCCCTGCGCTACGCTGCGTACGTGATTGGCATCAGAGAAGCAGGGCCGTGCGGGCTGCGAGGGAGCTCTCTCGGGGGCTTTCTTGCGGCTGTCTTTTGCACGGTTCCTATGGGAGAGTCATCGCGAAGCTTCGTGGTCTTGTCTCTCGAGGCCTTGCAGTGTCTCCGGGCATTGCCGGGCTGAGGAGAAGGAAAACATATGAGTTCGATGCGCGACGTAGGGGCCTGCAGTCCTCTTCCCCTGTGCGTGTTCTCTGCTGCCGTTGCTCTTGGTTGTTGACCTCGGTTTCCGATCTGGAGTGGTGTGGGAGAGACGGGTGCTCCGGAACGGCTGCATCCACGGGCCTCTATATTGCAATGCCGCTTATTCTTTCGAGGGCGATGCTTTCCTCCTTTTTTTCGAGGTCAGTTTCATCCACCAGGACTCGCACGAGTTGTCAGAACAATACTAACAGGCGGCGACTCCGTCAGGAGGCTGTGGTGTGGTGTGGTGTGGTGTGGTGGGTGGCTGGTCACTAGGTCGGATGCTTTGAGATATAGGATGGATCGTATAATCAAACAAGTTCCCAATCGGTTCATTATCATACATTTATATACAAGCTCGCTTGCCTAACTTGTGCTAATATGTGCCTGTGCGTCTGTGCGTCTCCAGTGCGGCCTTGCTGTCTTGCGTCTGGAACGATGCCTCCATGACAACCTCGGCCACCCGTAGCAGCCGTGCATCGTCCCAGAACTGGCCGATTAGCTGCAGGCCAGGACAAAACGTCGTTGCTGCAGCCTCTGCGGTTGCTGGCCGCGAAACGGGCGACGTCGGGATGCTGATGGCCGGCAGTCCTGCCAAGCTGGCTGGCACAGTAAACACGTCGTTGATGTAAGTGGCCACCGGCGACGGCGCTGCCAGCACGTCCTCCAGCGTCGGTGCTGCCGTCGGCGCCGTCGGGCATAGCAAAAAGTCTACGCGCGCCGGCCCACGCTTGTCGGCCAATGGCAGTCCCTCCGGCAGGTCGCTCAGGTCGATGTGGTCGTCGACGGCGTCCTCTTCTCCGAGGGTACCGGCCGGCCGAGTTGCTGTCGCGTAGCCCTGGTAGCCCTCGCTGTTGGTCGTCTCGGCATCCTCTGGGTCTCTCAGCGGGTTCTGTAGGCGGAAGGCAGCATCAAAGTCGCGGACCACTAGACGGCGCACCCGCTGGGCCTGTAGAAAGTAGTTGTCGCGGCCGCTCGAGCTGAGAACGTAGGCACCCAGCAGGATGCGGCGCTGCACCTCGCGACCGAGGCCGGACCCGCGCGCACGCTCATACAGCACTGTCTCTGTTTTCTTGTCGGCCTCATCCTCAGCCTCGGCCTTGGCCTCGACCTTGACCTTGCCGTAGCGAACACCGTCGTAGCGTGCAAGATTAGATGCCGCTTCGGCGGGCGCCAGCACGTAGTAAGATGACAGCGCCTGCTGTGTCGACGGCAGCGACACCGCAGAGACTGTAGCGCCAAGTCGACGCAGTTCCTCGGCTGCAGCTACCCATGCTTCACGGATACCAGAGTCGAGCTCGGCAATATTGTACTCCAGCGGAATGCCAAAGGAGAGACCGGCCAGGGGTTGGTCCTTTGTGCGTTCGGCCTGCTCGCCGCCATAGCCCTCCCGCTGTGCAGCCAGGCGCAGCCGGGTCTTGGGCGACAAGGACGTCGGATCGCGTGCGTCATGCTCCTTCCAGAGCCCGCTGTCGCCGGCAATCAGACGCCGTATCGGCCCGACCGTGGGGGCAAGCAGTCCGACTGCGTCCAGGCTGTTGGCATACGGCACGACGCCGAAGCGCGACAGCATGCCGTAGCTAGGCTTGAAGCCTACAACCCCGCCATACGCTGCAGGCAGCCGCACGGAGCCGCCTGTGTCTGTGCCCAGTGCCACATCGGCATCGCCCAGGCGCACGGCAACGGCTGACCCGCCCGAGCTGCCGCCCACGGACAGACTGCTCGCCTGCGTCTTTTCGGTGACCGGCAGCTCGGGCAGCTGCTGCACGGCACCCGCCGCCGAGTTTGTGTTGTGCGAGCCCATGCCAAACTCGTCCAGGTTGGTCTTGCCGACGATGCGTGCCCCGCGCGTGCGCATCTGCGTCACCACGGTGGCCTCAAACGGCGACTGGTAGCCTTGCAGCATGCCCGAGGCACATGTCGTGGCGGACTCGGTGCCGAGCGTGACAATGTTGTCCTTGACGGCAAGTGTAAACGTGTGGCCATTGACGGCGGCGCCCGGCGCGTCCTCCGTCATGGACACGAACTGGTTCCAGTCTGTCGCTGGTCGTATGTTCTCCAAGGTCGATGCATCGAGGCCAGCGGGGCTTGTCTGGTGCAGTAACCGCCCTGGAGCTCTTCTTTTAGGCAGGCCAGTCTGAACAGCCCTCCCTGCATGCAATGAACGAATGCGCACCGGCATTTTGTCGGGATCTGTGCGTGGTGATGTCGAGGTGCCCGTCTGTAGCGGATGTCGTCTGAATTTTGGAGCTTCACCAGATAAAAGTGGAGCAACTGCTCGACCATCACTCGCATCCCACCTCACGTGTAGAACTATTTATATTTTCAACACACAAGAGACCTAGACACAGATTATCAATGAAGGGATCATATTAGACCAAAAAATATCCTGATATATCTCAATATAAATAAACAAAAGTACATCGCTATGCAGCCGTAGCTTGTGGTATCATACAGTCGTAAAGCAGCCTCCCCCGTCTCCCCAGTTAGATCCAAGACCTCCAGCATAACAAGCAGAGCTGTGAACTGGTATTACTCGGAGCCAGAAACAGACTCGTCCTCGGGTGTTCGTTTTTGGTGCCGCCGCCCGTCTACCGAGTCGTCGGTGCTGTAGCTTGTCCTCCGCCTTCTCTTGGACTGCCTGTCGCTGTCGCTGTCAGCCCGTCCTCGGTCTTCCATGTCGCTACCACTGTCTTCTTTGCCATCCGGTTTGGCATGGTCTGCCTCTGCATCCTCCTCGTCCAGGATCTCGTCAATGTCGCCCAGTGCGCTCGTCCGCGGCTCCAGCTTGCCCAGATCCTCCAGGTCCTCGCGCTGCGGCAGCTTCCACAGACTCGTGGCACACACGCGCGACTTGGTCAGCAGGTCGTCCACAAAGTCGTCCACAAACGTCAGTTGTGTGCCCGCGCGGCCCTTGCGCCGCAGCTTGCGCTTGTCCGCCAGGAACGGCTCCAGCGTCTTGAACACGTCGGCCGCCGGGCGCGTCAGGCGCACATAGAACAGCGCCAGTGCCCGCAGGTACTTGAACTTCTCGCCGCCCTGGCTGAGGTATGCGCCCAGAATCTCGTCGTTGGGTGCCAGTTGCAGCAGCTTGAACGCGAGGCACAGAAACGGTGTCGGCTTCTGCGATGTGCCGGTCGTGCCGCCAATGCACGACACGTGATCCACCACGCGGTCCACAATATCGGCCTCGTTGACGCCGAAGCACTGCTCCTTCCAAAAGTAGCTCTCGATGATGCGCTCGCGCACTGCCTTTTCCATAATCGTCGCGGGGTTGAGGCCGTTGGGCGCGACAGCTGCCGACGAGCCGCGCTCGTCGAGGAAGTGCCGCTCGTCGGCCTGGTGGAAGCTGGGTCGCGAAGACATGGTGTCGTGGGGTGGTGAGTCGAAAGTGGCGGAAGAGCAAGGCAAAGGCGAGTTGAAGTCGACGTCAAGTGAGCTTGATAGAATCTGAATTTGGTAAGCGAAAGTGGGTCCAATTGAGGGGACCAGATCGGGAAGTATTCTTATCGATAGTTGCCCGGCCACGTGGGTAAACAGTGCGTACAGTGACATCGCCAATCACATGTATCACTGTGCCGCAGATAACGCCGCGACTGTGCAGCCGGGTAGAATAACGCGGATAATGCACGAAGTGGGTGGAACTGGCTTTCTCGACTTTCAATTTATCTAGATTCTTCCAATCCTCGTCATTGACTATCACGAATCACGACCCGCAGACGGCTTCGCGCTTCAATTGTACGACAGAAAACGACGACGACGACGACGACGACGACGACGACGATATAGATTTAGAAGAAGACGCCAGGGAGTTCAAGTGCAAGATATCCAGGACCGCCAGAGATATATTGAGAATGCTCTTAACATCCTCACAAGTGTCGTTTGCCGTGTCCGCGGGAATCGGTATGTTGCCCCCATCGCCCATGGCATTCTAGCATTCCTGCGTTCTTGCATTCAGCATGCCAGCATACCAACACTTCGCTAACACTCCTTGACAGTCAGCCTCTGCACGCTTGCCCTCTTTCTCAGCGGCTATGTCATTCAGCAACGCACCCTGCGCCAGCTGCGGCAGTCGATCCGCGAGCCCAGGCCCGAGCCGCCCAAGATCTTCCTGCCCGACCGCTTCAAGAAGATGACGACCGAGCTAGAAGACGGCTCTGTCATTACCATCGGCGACCAAGACGAGGACGGAGTTATCGTGGCTGCCAACGCGCCGAGCAGAAGCCAAGCCAGCCCCGCCGTTGGCAGCAAGGCTGATGTCAATGCCGCCGCCGATGTCGAGATTGTCGTCAAGCCCAGCATGCCCGGCGCCGAGGACGGAGCCCGCCCACAACAGCGTTTGTCTGGAAAGAGCGACGGCGCCCCCCCCGAGGAGGCCAGCAAAGCAACAGCAGAAGCAACCAAGCCGGAAAAGCATGTCAGCAAGGCCGAGCGGCGCCGGCTGATCAAGGAAGAGCTGTTGCGGCTCTCGCACTACGACAAGCCGATGCACTACCAGAGACGGCTCTATTGATTTTGATTTGAGTGTATATAAGCGTGTTGTTTCTTTGCACTGCCGCACATTATTTCGCATATATCATTTGGTTTTTGTTTGATTTCTTTTTCTTTTTGTTGTTGTCAACGAATACTGTTGGATACGATTACGGAGGATTTTTGGTTATCTTATTTCTGAATATGATTTGGACATCCAGCGTTTGCATTCAATGATAATGCACAGCATCATTGTTAGATTTATTACTTTTGGCAAAGTCGGTAAAAGCACAAATCTTGGATGTCTTGGATATGTAGCTTAGCTTGTGTCGATGACTAATCACATGGACCCACCTGCGTTTTGTGATATCACCAATTTTGGCGTCAGATTCTCAGGCGATCCCAGGCTTATACACCGTCGGCAACCGATTGACAGCACAACCAGCTGTCTGATTACCATTTTCACACAATATGAACACCAGAATACCACAGCGGCTCTTGAAGCCGGCTGTTGCCCGCCTAGCCGGCGTGAGCGTCAAAGCATCGGCAGCTTCTGCCGCCGTTGTCCGTCGCTCGCTTACTACCTCTGCGCCGCCGACCTGTCGCCAATGTCTTCGGGAATGGTCATCTATTAGCCGCCATGCTGTGCACAAGCCTGCCACGGGCTCCCCCCCCTCTTCATTCTCAACCACAGCAGCACGCCGCCGGCCACGGCCACCGCCGGGCGAGCCCGTCCAGCCTGCCGACGACCCCAACTTTACGTCTATTCTCGACAACCCGCCGGAGCTGGTGCGGTCTGGCCGGAAACACGGCCCGGGGATCATCATCTTGGCTCTTATTCCCATTGCTGCGTTTGCGCTCGGCACATGGCAGGTCTTCCGCCTGAGCTGGAAGACTGAGTTGCTGGCCAAGTGCGAGGACCGCATCGTGCGTGCGCCGTTCCCGCTGGACCCGGAAAACGTGGCGGCCGCTGTCGCCCACAGCCGCGGCGAAACGGCAGGCAACGGTGCCAGCGACTTTGACTACCGCCGCATTGTCGCGTACGGCACGTTCCACCACGAGCAGGAGATGCTGGTCGGCCCGCGCATCCGCGAGGGTGTTGCCGGCTACCTCGTCATCACGCCGTTTGAGATTCTGAGCAAGGACGGCAAGGAGAAGGCCACCATCCTCGTCAACCGCGGCTGGATCTCGCGCGAGACGCGGTCCCAGCAGCTGCGCGCACGCTATGCAAGAGGGCTGCCGCGGGGCGTTGTGCGTGTCGAGGGCATGCTGCGTGCGCCGTGGAAGCGCAACTTCTTCACTCCCGATAACCGGCCTGACAAGGGCGAGTTTTACTTTCCCGACGTCAACGAGATGGCGGCTTTGACCAACAGTCTCCCCGTCTGGGTCGAGGCCACAATGGGTGAGTTTATCTTTTTCTTCTTTTTCTTTTTCTATTTACCAGTATTAACACGTACAGAACCCGACCTGCTGCAGGTGTACGACATGGAGCTCAAGGGCATTCCCCTGAGCAAGCCGGCCGAAGTAAACCTGCGCAACAACCATGCACAGTATATTTTCACATGGTACAGCCTGTCGCTGGCAACGTCGGTCATGCTGTGGATGGTGGCCAAGAAGCCGCAGGCTGATATCACCAAGCGTGTCCGTCTGAGCAAGAACTGGTAAGCTGTTGTCTAGTCTCAATGATCAATGATCGAGTATCAAGAGTGCGACAAGCAACGGGGTATATAATTGTACATGTATATATACATCATCCTTCATGAACCATAAAACCAAATGTCAAATGCCAACACCAAACACCAAACACCAAATACCGAATACCGAATACCGAATACCATACGCCGATGTAGTGAATCAATTGTATCCTCTCATCATCTGCCGCTCATCCGCCCTCCCGTTGAGAGCCGCCCTGCTCCCGGTTTTGGCTTGGGAGCCGAGGATGCGCTCTTGCGGCCTTTGAGTGCCGGGGTGTCCGGAATCATGCGCAGCTCTTGCAGCAGCTCGCGCGGCAGAAACTTCTGTGCCAGTGAGAACGGCGTCACAGTAGCGCTCACTTGCCGCTGTCTCCTCATCAGCAGCAGCATGTCGCTCTCGTCAATGGTCTTACGGCCGGCGTGCCTGGCATACCGCTGCAAGTCCACGCCCACCTGCTCGAAGAAATAGTCAGACGCCGTGCTCAGCGCAGCGACGGTCTCTGTGCTCAGCTTGGCGCGGCCGGCACCCGATGACTGCGCAAACGTCTGTGCAATGCGTTTGATGACGCCCGCCGGCAGCGAGGGGTACGGAATGCCGTATGCCGACATCTTGAGCCGCTTGAGCCGCGGCCCGCCGGGCTTTTCCTGCTTTTCCTTACCGGCGCTTTGTACCATGTGCCCATCTAGCCCTGCTGCAGTCTCGTTCCCGGTTGTGACTGCGATATCTTCGGCCTGCCCGGCGTCGCCATAGTCCGGCTCGTCCTCCCACATCATGTTGCCATTGTTTTCGTTGTCGTAGCCGCCGCCGTCGTAGTTGCCAAAGTCGAGCTGCTGCTGCTCGAGGCCGGCCGCCTCGCCGTCGCCAGGGATTAGTACAGTGCCGAGTGTCCGGTCGGGCGAGTCTTGTGGCTGCTGGCCCATCATGAATGTGGTCTCGTTGCCGTCGAGGGGCACGTCGATGACGCCAAACTCACTCTCGCGGCCACCTGCAGCCATATCTCCACGGCGGGCAATCTCTGTATCATCTGCACCGACACCCGCGTCCGAGTCGACACGCTCAAAGGTGGCGTCGGCCGCCGGCCCCAGGTTGTCAAAGGCGCCCTCTGGAAAGAAGGCCGACTGGGGCTCGGCGTCGAGGTCGGGGTCGAAGTCAATGTTCTGCGTGTTGCCGTCCTCCTCGCCAATATACCCGTCCAGGTAGTCGCTCATGCGCATGCTGCCAAAGCTGCTGCGGCCGCCCAGGCTTGCTCTAGAAAACCGGCGTGCCTGAAGCAGCTGCTCTTGGGTGGCGGCGCGGCGCGCCAGCTCAATCGAGCGTGATGTAAAGTTGGCAAAGTCGGCGTCGGCGTCGTTATCGTCGTCGTCGTCGCCGTCCTCTCTGTCCAATATGGACGACCTGTGTGGCTGCAGGTCGTCGTCGTTGTCGTCGTCCTCGATAGGGAGCGACATGCGTGGGCGGTCGAGCGGCAGCGAGTCACTATCATCGTCGTCGTCGTTGTCGTCGTCATCGTCGCCGTTGCCCACCACTCCTGCCACAAAACTGCGGCGCGACACTGCGCTATTTGGTGTCCGCCTCGCGTGGGTCGTTTCCGCGTCCATGTCCATCTCGATATCGACGGCACTGCGGCGGTTGCGGCGCTTCCCACTGCGGCCGGCACTGTCGGGAGAGGACGACGATGAGGGCACAGGCTGTGTCGTCGGGGCCAGTCGTCGGCTTAGGTTGCGCAGCAGGTCCCGCGGCGAGTCGCGTAGCATGCGGCCACTCCTGCGCCGGCTCTGACGGCCGCCCGGTGTAAACATGAGACTGCGACGGCTGTCGAGGGCGCGCCGTGCCGCGAGCGCATGTGGCGTGCGGGCCGCTGACGGATGGCCGCCCCCTGCAGTGCCCGGTGTTCTCCTGGCATTTACGCCGCCTGCGGTTGTGGGTGTGCGAAATGCGGCGCCTCCTCCGCTGCCGGGCAGTCCTCCATCTGGTCGTCGTCCTCCCGTCGTGGGCGTCTGAACAGCCGTGCCAGAGCGAGCGGGAACCCTGGGCGTGCTCATATTGGCTGTGTGTATATTATTGCATAGGATAATGGCAAGTCGGCTGTCGAGGAATTTGCAGTGCTGTTGCGGGCAGCGTATATCGGCGTGGTCGACACTGTGTGGCTCATTGACTCTTCAGCGTGGGAGACGCGTTATGTAAGACGCGTTGGTATGTAGTACGCAGTATGCCATGTGGCTAACATGGAACCGCGATAAGATAAGATAGCAGTGCGAATAGGGTTTCTATTTATATATCGCGTATTCGCACCGTGTCGTCTATTTCTATCATTCTATCATTCGTCTCCTCTCATTCATCTTCAGCTGGTATGACGTTAAGTACAACAAAGCTGGCTATCCGGATATACATAGTAATACGTTGCCACACGCACGTGTGCTACCAAGCCGTTCCCTTGCGCTGTTGCCAGCCGCCGGCAGCCAAACAGACCAGCGCATCTTGGTGATGATGTATAAATATTTCTAAGAACAGACACATCCAGCGGGCAACACTTGGTGTTTCTGCGAATATAGCCCTGCCATGCGATTTATTTGGTATGCAGTTGGCTCCTCTCTAATAGAGTTGTACTCTCTCTCCGTTGCCATCCCTTGCCCTGGCCTTGCTATCGGCATCTCATCTGAAACGCGCAGCTCCGAGATATGTTTTTCAACTCTCCTCGCCGTGAACAAGTACTTGCAGTGGCAGTCAATGTACTATGTACCTCACGCATCTCTTAATCGGGTCTTGATGCAGCATTTGTATCAAACGGGCTGCCTGTGGTCCAAAGGGGCTCACTCAAAACGTGCGTCGACAGAGAAGACTTGATAGAGAAAGCAAACATGCACTCGAAACTTGTGCTCACTACTATGTACTGGAAACCGCCCACCGCTAGAGAGTGCAAAATACAACGAGCGACACAGCGCACAGAAGCGGCGTCCAAACAAACCACGCAAATACCCAGACGCCCGCTCGCAGTGAACACAAAACACACCTCGCCCTCTTACCGGCCCATTCCACGGCCGAAACACACGATCGATCTATCTGGCCGTGCGACTGGCAGCAGCAGTTCCGTCCCCCTTGCTACTCTGTCGTTCTCCTCTTGTTGTTTCGTTTTTGTTCTATCCGTCTTGCTGGTTTGCTGGTTTGCTGTTTGCTGTTTGCTGGTTTGCTGGTTGCTGGTTTGCTGGCTTGTTCAGTTATACCCGTCATCGTCTGCCGGTTTCCTCCCGGCCTCTTCCAACTCTTTCCTTTCGTGCTCATGTATCCCTCACTACC
Organism: Ophiostoma cf. undulatum; assembly: GCA_022392935.1. Taxonomy (NCBI): domain Eukaryota; kingdom Fungi; phylum Ascomycota; class Sordariomycetes; order Ophiostomatales; family Ophiostomataceae; genus Ophiostoma; species Ophiostoma cf. undulatum. The sequence goes on along the minus strand of JAKRGL010000045.1, from coordinate 474,232 downwards.
ACTCTGCCAGAATGCTACAGAGTGCACACAGATCCCATGTGCTCTATCAGGCTATCAGTATCAGCTTCCTGTAACACTCCACCCTCAACGAGTCGGTTGTTTCGTTGGAATGCAACACGTTTTGCTCGCTCTGTTGTCTCTGAGCGTTGCCTGTTATTTCTGCACCATACTAGCGCAATTCAAAGAGCAATAACTTTTGAAAAGAATCAATCAGGTCAAATAAATATAAAAATATTATCGGCCCAAGATGCTCTCAATTTGCCATCAAAATTACATAATCACTCAACCCGAGCTCCTGCCTCTGCACACTATCGCGCGAATGGACCCGCCAAGCTCACCGCTGCCCCACACTTTCTCATCGGCTCTTGAGTACACTACGGAGTACTATGTAATCTTACATACTCCGTAGATATCCAGCACCTTCCTCCTTCTAGAGCCAATCCCGCTCTTACCTCCTGACTCAGGTCTTCTGTGTCGGTGCGCTGCAATGCGCTGCAATGCGCTGCATGGAGCCCCTCGTCCAATCCATCGGCGGGGCGTTCTTTCCCTCTACTCCGTAGTTTTCGCTCCTCGTTCGCTCCTACCCTGGGGAAGTGCCGCCACACCGTCGCTAGTGAGCTTCTAGTAAGCTCTTGCCTCGTATTCTGCGACTCTGGCTGGCTGGCCGCTCGCACCTTCCCCTTTCTCATGCTTCTGGTGTGCTATGTGCTAGCTTGACACGCTCAGATACAGACCTACGGAGTACTATGTACAGAGTACCCAGCAGACCACAGTACCGTGCTATCTCTCCGGCCTGGGTCGCACCTTCCCCCTTCACCGCCGGCGCCAACCATTATTCTGCCCCCTTTTCGCCTGCCTCACCCTCCCCTCCTCACCTTTAACCTTTGCTCCGTACACTCTGCTCCTGCATCCAGCCTCTTTTGCCCGTGATCGCCAAATTAACAACACAAAACAGCTCTCCATTCTTTCCTTCCTTACCAACCCCAGCAAAAACCAGCCCGATCCCCCCCCGGTCCTATCCCGTCTCGACTTCGCCTGTCTATAGCCGGTGCTAAAAGGTACGCATCGACACCGCTCCCGGCGTTTTTCGTGCTGTCGGGCCCAACCTCTCGTCGGATCCCCGAATTGCTTCATCTGCTCGTCGAGGCCGGTCATCTTTTGGGTCATTGGCACTGCGTGCCTGTGTTTACGCTCTTCGTTCTCGTCGCTCCCGAGCCTGCTTGCTGTTGGCAACCGCCTCCGACTGTGGTCTCCTTGTGGCGCCGGTCTTCTACTTTGCCGTTCTACGTTGCCGTCGTCTTGTCTTCATTCTCTTTGACATTCCGTTCTACCGCTGTTCATCTCCCCCCCCCTCTCTCTCTCCTCCCCATTGCTTGATTCTCTCACAACCCTTTGCTAGCTCTCTCAATCCTTCTCCTTGACTCTCGATATCTATCCCTCTCCCTCCCTCTCCCTCTCCCTCCACCTCCCCTCACCTCATACCGCCCGATCCCTGCTGTGCTACCTGCTTCCTTCTCGTGCAGTCCACTCCCACAGGTCAAACATATATCTGCTAGCGTGTCGACACTGAAACACCGCGAGTCGTGCTTCACCTGGCACAGTTCATGTCGGAATCTCGCCATTGTCCACTCGGAAGCAGCATGGCAGCACCGCCAATCCCGTCGGCTCCTTTGCTCTGCCGTCCACCGTCTGCCGTCTATCTCGCCACGCTGCCTCTCTCTCCGTTTCCCATCATACCCATCGTTTCTCTTGCCATTCGTTGCTTTGACTGCCGTTCAATCTCTCTGCTATCTCTCTACCTTTCCCTTTCGCCTCACATTCTCCACTCTTCGTCCCCAAACCGTTCCACCCCCTCCCCCTAACCACCATCGCCATATCCACCAGCAACCGTTCGCCCTATCCCAAGGCCCAAGGCTTCTCTTCGTGCTTCTTTGCACGTTGATGAGCACCCCTTGCCTTGTCTCGATTCCATCTCTTATCAAAGTACACCTCCATCGCCGGCCTCATGTGACTTGTCTCACTTCTGGCCGGTGTTGCTTTTGTCCCTTTCTCGTGTCCCTTTCGTTTTGTCCTTTAGCCCCTGGACCCTAGCACCTAGCTCCTACCACAACCATCTTATCGTACCCTCTGCCCTTTACCTAAAAAGAAAGCGGCTCGAGCCACTTCTAGTGTCCTGGTACTCGCTGCTTGCTTGCTTGTCTTCTCCACTGTTCAACCATTCTTCCGCTTTCCCACTCATCCCAAACGTGCCACTACCACCCCCCCCCCTTTCTGCCTGGTAGCAGAAGCCCCCCTACCAGCCTTGTTTTTTGCCGACGTTTCTCGAGTTCTCTCACCTGTGCTTGTGGATCAAGGCAGTCCCAAGAAAGAGAGCCCTGATACGAGTACAAAAAAAACAATGGCCACAAGGGGTCAAAGGGATACAACAGCCGAGCCCTGAAGCAAGTACAGTTGACAAGCGCAGGCGGGTACAGGCGAGTCAAAGGAGAATCAAAGAAACAACCCTTGCATGAAAGAAGACCCCAGGCAGAAGAACAGAGAAAAAGACGACCAGGATAAAAGCGATCCTACACCCGCAAGGAGCAAGGCTCGACAGCAGCGATACTGCATTCAACGTCTGCCGAAAAACAGCATTCTAACTTTTGCTCTAGACTCTAGACCACCCCAGCCCAACCCCCCGAAATACCAGGCCACCAAACTGCCAAACCCACCCAAATTTCTACTACGGCATCTCACTTTGACGTCTAGTTTGATCTGTGGCGGTCTCTATTCTGCTATTTACCTACCTCGCACCTTTCTCGCATCGTCTCCAACCCGCATCTTCAATTTCTTTTCGACCGACAAGAATCTTCGCACCGACGACCTTGGACAAATAGTGTCTTTTTTTCCCTACACCACCAAGCAATCTCAACAAAATACAAAATGGCAGCTCCCGGTGTCCAATCCTTGAAGGTGCGCAGCCTCACTTGTTGCTGTCTGGCGTCATTCCTGGCCGGCTTCTGAACTCGACGCCTTAAGAGGCTGGAAGCTTGGAAGTTGTCCAGTGTCAAGACCGCCCGTCAAGCAGACAAGCAGACAAACAAAGCAGACAACCGGACAACCGGTCTAGATCACATGCTAACAATTGCCCAATAGTGTGTCGTCACTGGTGATGGTGCTGTCGGCAAGGTAAGCTCTCCATCCTCAACTCGGCCAAACTGCACGCCTCTGACTTTTGACTAACAACCCAGACATGTCTGCTTATCTCCTACACAACAAATGCCTTCCCCGGCGAGTACATTCCCACAGTGTAAGTGCATCCCTCTGTTCGGCGCTCCCACTTACTACCCGTGGTACCACCGTCTAGGCCGATGCTAACCCCTCAAAGCTTCGACAACTACTCTGCTAGTGTGATGGTCGATGGCAAGCCCATCAGCCTGGGTCTGTGGGATACTGCCGGTCAGGAGGATTACGATCGTCTGCGCCCGCTGTCCTACCCCCAGACCGACGTTTTCCTCATCTGCTTCTCCATTGTCAGCCCTCCCTCGTTTGACAACGTCAAGGCCAAGTGGTACCCCGAGATTGACCACCACGCACCGAACGTGCCCATTATTCTGGTCGGCACCAAGCTCGATCTTCGCGAGGACCCCAGCACTCTGGAGTCGTTGCGCCAGAAGCGTATGGAGCCCGTGTCGTACGACCAGGCTCTGCTGTGCGCCAAGGATATCCGCGCACACAAGTACCTCGAGTGCTCTGCCCTGACCCAGCGCAACCTCAAGAGCGTATTTGACGAGGCCATTCGGTATGTCTACATGTTGATCGTCGATACGGTATTCAGCGTGACTGATTGCGAGCCAATACTAACATATATACAGTGCCGTCCTCAACCCCCGGCCCGTCCAGCAGAAGCCCAAGAAGACCAAGTGCACCATCCTATAAGCACCCCTCCCATTCCCAGCTTTAAGGGAACGGCGATGAGCACCAACAATGATTACAGCAACGATGACGAGAGCATGACCGATATTTCCCCCGACGTCGGATGCGAGTAGAGTGGATACCCTTCCTTTTATTGTTTTTTTATCGTTTCTCTTTTCTCTTTTCCATTTACATTTTGTTCTCTCTTTCTATTTTTGCGTTTTTGGCCTCTACGCATGTACAGCGTGCGTTGATGCCTTCATTGCATGTTCACCAACAACAAGGGCAATGAAGGCTCGTGGGGATAGAATGTTAGCTTGATGGCCATACTGGCGGGCTTCGAAGCATACCTTTCTTGTGTCTCTCCTATATTTTTGGATTGTTCTCTCTGTCCTCAAGTGGTTTCACGTTGCTTTGCCTTTTGCGTGTTTTCTGTTTGCCACTTGTCACTGTTACTTTTTGTTTTTGTGTTGTTTTGCAGTCTCTGCCTCTCTTGTGCTGGTGTCGGTAATCATCTTGATACGCGTAAATCTATTATATATACTCTTTTGGATTTGCAGCAAATGCTACTCCCTCTTGCAAGTCTTCATGTATGATACCGTAGCTCATTAGCCAGATCACTTCACGGCCGACAAGTAATCATATTTAAGATGAATGCATTAATAAACGTATAATATAGAACTCCAAGTGCACCATGCCCATGTGCTATTTCCAAGCTAAATCAAGCAAAGCAAATCAAGCAAATCAAGCAAATCAAGCAAATCAAGCAAATCAAGCAAATCAAGCAAATCAAGCAAATCAAGCAAATCAAGCAAATCAAGCAAATCAAGCAAATCAAGCAAATCAATACTTTTGGTAAACATAACAACAATGGCGGCCAGCCTTTTGCACTTAGTAGAAGATGATGGACAGCGGTTTCGAGGCCTCGCCAGTACCGCCAGCGCTGCCATAGCGCGCCTTGAACTCGGGACGGGCCAGCCACTTTGCGACGGGCAGAGCAGTGTCCTGCATGTCCAGCACGCCGCGCTTCTTCTGGTCAATGTGCGACACGTCGACGACAATGCGGTGCAGCTGGGCGACCGAGAGCGCGCCATTGTCCATCAGGTCGATGAGGCGCGCGGGGGTGCCGACGGCAATGCCGGTACGGTTGCTCTGCAGGCTGGACACGGCCTCGGCCAGCTTGATGTGCTTGGCAAACAGCTTGGAGACAATGTTGGTCTTGGTCTGGAAGGGGCGCACGGCGCGCACGAGGTCGGCAGCGCGCATGCCCGCGCCCGTGACCACAATGGTGTGCGGCGAGCCGTTGGTCTTGGACGACGTGGCCAGGGCCTGCTTGCCGCCGGGCACAACCGTCTCGAGAAAGTCGGCCAGGTTGTCGAGGGTGCGGTTCTTGCCGTAGGCCGTCGACGTGTCCTGGAACGCCGATGCGGCAATGCTCAGGTCGGCCAGCTCGACCTCGCTCAGGTCGCTGCCGTAGCGCTTGGTCTGGCGGGCCAGGTACTCGGCGGCGGCCTCGGGGTCCATGCGGCCAATGGCGCGGTTGAGGCCGAGCTCGTAGTCGAGGTCCGACTCGTCGACGGCATTCTTCTCCTTGCGCGACTTTCTGTATGCCTTCTTCTTCGCCTTGCGCTCGGCCTCGGTCAGGGGGGGTGTGGGCACGCCGGGCACCTTGGGCTCTTTGGGGTCGGTCTTGACCTTCTTGGCCTTGGGCGGCCGTTGCTTGCCGCCGGGGGTGTGTGCTCTGGCGTCAAAGAGGGGAGCGCCTTTGGCATTGGGGATGAGGTTGGGGTTGTTGTCGTTGTTGTTGCTGCTGCCGCGGCCGTCGTCGTCGGTTGGGCGCTTGCGCTTGGCCTGCTGCTGGCGGAAGTTGGGCCGCGCCGGCTTCGGCGGCTGCTGTGGCGGCAATGGCTGGCGTTCCGACATTGTGTATTTGTGTGGGTTTGGGGGCTTCTTGTACTCGGTAAATGTTGTTCGTCAACGTCGGCAACGTTGTCATGCGGCTAAAATGCTGATAGTACATGGTACTCATTTTTTTCGATTCTGCCGCGCTAATGGCCTGTAAATTTAGGCGGTGAGAGTCCACAGAAAGGCGGTCAGTGCTAGAAGGTGGTGTACAGCCAGCCCGCCATCTAGCCCTGCCGACTCGTTGCACTTGATTTCACCACTTCAATCGAGGCTGCTGACCCACGCGATTGGCAACTGATCACTGATCACTGATTCTTGAGTATCTTGAGTGTATTGGTTGTCTGATAGAAGCTCAACAGCAACATCATTACTGTACATAGTAAGGGAAATATAAATCGTGACGGGGAAAATGGGCATCTTGGCTGCAGCCCGTAGGGTGCACGGGTAATCTGCCGGCTTGTCTGTCCGTCCAATAGGACAACACTCGGCAGTGCAGATGCAGGTGTAGCTGTGACTGGCGTGACTCGTTTCCGTGACCAAGACTCGTTTCCGCTTGTCGTCTCCCGCCCTGTTGCCGCTGCCGTGCTGCGGAGAAGATGTTTATTACCGGAAGCGGCGTAGAGTTACGGTTTCCTTTATCTAATCTCTCAACCAAAAGGGTAGTGGTTTTTGTACAGAGTCAACCCGGTCCGCCGCATTTTTGTGATATTAAATTTAAATAGGAGCGGCGCCGTGCCACGAGTTGCGTGCCATGCGCTACAAATAACACTAGTCCCAAAATGGGTATGTAATACGACTCCCCTCTAGAGGAGTAGAAGGGGTCAAAGAAACCGGCCGCCATAATTTTGTAAAAATTAATAATTCGCCGCCTAGAAGGCAAGTAATAGCTCTTTCAATGCCCGAGTTGCAGAATCGGGATAGAAGATACGATTTTGCAGTTGCATTTCCTCGTTTTTCTTTCGGTTCTCGCAGGCGTCATTGGTGCCGTATCTTATGATGGCTCTGGTCGTCATTCTGCATCGACTCGGCCCTTGCTGCAGCGAGAGTGCTCTGTATTATTAATGGCATAACGGGAATGGATTGTGTTGATGGCCGCTGTGCTGTTCACTGCGGAGTATTCTTTCAAGTTCTTTTTTGATGCTTTTCTTGATTCTATATATGTCCATCGCTCCTTCCCACTGCAACATCACGTCTGCAGCTCTTTCCCATCCTCGCTTCATCACTGTTAAGAGTAAATACATTGGCATTACATAAGCCTGCCATTGCCTACTTGGTACAGAGTAATTCCCTGTTTCCTGTAGCAGAAGACGCTATTTTCCTTAGTCATAATTTCGTCTGTCATTTTCTCTATTTCTCGTTCCCTCTTCTTCTCTTTGCTCTTGTTCTCGTTTTTGCTGTCAAGCTTGACGGCCTATTTAGTCCCGTCATCTCCCATCTCCGTGCTTCAGACATCCTTCAGCAACACCGCAGACAGAACACAGTCGGTTCGTTGGCTGCACTTTCGACATGGCCCCCCAGACAAGCATCCCAACGGTAAGTCTCACCTCCTCCCAGTGCTGTTCCACGTAACTAACTGTGCAGTCTGCCAACATTTTGGGCGTAAGTTAGATTCCCACCCGGCTCACCACCGCCCCTCGCTTTTTTGCTCTGGAACTCGTGGTGAGTATCACATGCACGCAATAACTGACAGACCTCCCCGGCTTGCAGACCATTGGCACAGGTATGTATCACTTTCTGATCATGGCTTTATATTGGGCTATAGAGCCATTGATTATCATTTACTCGGAAGCATGTTTGCTCTACCCGGAAAATATTGCTAACATGTGCAGTGTAAGTTATGGCGATCCTCAGGCATGCATTCAGCCTCGCGCCTCCAGCCTTATTGTCAACGGCTTATCTTAACGGGCAACAACCACCAAATACTGACTACGATACAACAGGTTTTGGTGTGTCCAGCTACTACCTCAGTGAGTAGTCTCTCCCTCCCCAGCTACAGACTTGCTCCAGCGCAGCCGGCTGACCATCAGAATCTACACAAACTGGCGGACAAAACGCACAGATGGCCTCCCCGGCCTCATGATGTTCCTCTGGGCCGTGTGCGGTGTGCCCTTTGGTGCCTATTCCATCATCCAGAACTTTAACGTGCCCATCCAGGTGCAGCCGCAGTGCTTCATGGCGCTGAGTCTCACCAGCTGGGTGCAGATCCTCATCTACGGCATGAAGATGCCCACGTGGAAGGGCATTACCGTCGGCCTCGTCACTGCCGCCATCTTTGCCGGTGTCGAGGCCGCTCTCATTGTCGGCCTGCGCCCCCGGTACGAAAGGGGGGAAGAGGGGCCTGTCACGGCCGTCGGCGTCGTCGCCTCGGTCTTGCTCGCTAGCGGTCTGATTCCGCCGTACTTTGAAATGTACAAGCGGCGCGGCCGGCTCGCAGGCATCAACTTTGTCTTCCTGACCATGGACTGGCTAGGTGCCTTTTTCTCGCTGATGGCTCTTGTTGTGCAGAACACATTCGACGTCGTCGGCGGCGTCATCTACATTGTCTGGTGAGTTTAGATTTATATATCTATATATATCAAAGAGGGTGAAGATCTAACAAATAGTGCCCTCCTCGAGATTGGCATGTTTGTGTCCCACGGCATCTGGATGCTGCGCACCCGCAAGCTGCGCCAGGAGGCCAAGGACGAGGGCAAGACCTACGACGAGATCCTGGCCGAGCGCGTGGCCGTCGAGGGCGGCTCGTACCCCTTTGCCGAGCGCGAGATCTGGCCTGTGCTGTCGGGCACCTGGTGGGGAAAGCAGATCAACACTCGGATCCTGCGCCGGTCGCCGTCCAAGTCGAGCGACGAGGAGGACACGTCGTGCAGCGATGCGCCAGAAGCGGCGGAGGCCAAGACCCCGGCCCCGGCCCAGGCCGGCAAAAAGGGGGCTGGTCCCGCCGGTGTCTAAGAGGCACTGCTTCGTAATAAGGCATAACATATAGCGTCACCAGCCTATGGCAAGGCGCATCTGGGGATATTGATTGCATATTACATCGCATTATCGGTTTGCACTGGGTTCATTTTGCATTTGCATTTGCATTTGCATATACTTTATGTTTTTTTGCATCTTCTGGTTTTTTTTTGCATCTGGTTGTTACAGACCCATGAGATACCCATTGATACAATAGATTTGTTTATTTATGGTTTGATATTGAATTCGATTTTATGCATTCGGGTTTCTATCTTAAGCTTTAATATAGATATCTTGATACTCATCACCGCCTTCTGCCGCCTCCTATCTCTCCGTTTCGTTCTTTCATTCTTTCATTCTTTCCTATTATTATTTCTTGGACATGTTCTTTCCAGCATTCGATGTTCGCTCGTATAGACACTCGGCCTGGGTTGGTAACTTGCCCTCTTCACAGACTGCTAGGACCTGATAATTCAATGCCTAGTTATTATTTGTTAATTATTATTAGGAAAGAAACACCCCAAAACTTCTATTAAGATCAGCTCATGCACGTAGACACCGGCCTCGCTTCACGTAACACGGGGTCTCACTTTGGTCAACGAACAGACGCTTGTTAGACAACACAAACAGACCCGAGAATACTGAGTATAGAACAATGCTCATAGGAGCTATTTCGTAATACTCTACTCTGTATGCATATGTCTGCAACGCAACGCAAGCCTCCATGCGCAGCCTCTGTAACGCGGGTTGGCATCAGGTATGGCGACTCGGCGTAACTCGTAATAGCCCGGGCTTTAAGACTCTTAAAACGTCTAAAAAGCCTCTTTACAAACCCCGACGGAGTAAATATGCTACAGTACTATGTACGCGGTGGTGTAGATGTGTATTTACTCTGTACAAGAAATACCATCAACACTACAGCAGAGTAAAAAGGAGCGGACGAATGCCAGGGTGGCATAGTAGCATGGCCATGGCGTGGGAGAGGTGGACCGTGCTGGGGTTGGGGGTACACCTCGCAGAATTATCTATTCCATACTCTATAGTCTGTACATACAGCCCACTGTACGCCGTACAGATCTAGAACAGGGAGCATGGAAGGAAACATTGATAGATTCAAGAGACAGATGGGGAGAGAAGACTGATATCTGCAAAGGAGACAAAGACGAAACGAGTGCAAACGGCATCAACCGAGGTGCCAAGGTGGTGATGCACATGGTGTATACTATGTATACATAGTATATTTGTATCGTGTTAATATTCCTTCACCGGAGCCGGGTCGGTACAGAGCACAGACTGTTTCGCGAACACTGCGCCAAGTTTATTTGGAGAAGCTTTGGGTACAAGATGAGTATGACTGTACTCCGTAGGTAGGATGGCCGAATGGTACGCTGTCGGCGAGGGAGGTCCTTGCTGTGTGGAAGACGTTTTTAACCGCACAACTGGATACAGTAGTAGCGAGATCAGAGTGTCTACTATGTATATCTGAGTATGCTACTCCTTTATTTAGATGGAAATGTCCGACTTAACCACCCTTCTTCGTAATATCTTACACACGCCGCCCATTCTATCTTGCCGCCATGTCACCACGTCTCCCTGACAGACAAGCACTCATCTATCAGCAGACCGGTCTGCAGTCCAGTGCAGTCCAGTGCAGTCCAGCCTGCAGCCGCTGACTGTCTACTACGCAATACATCGTACTCAGTCATTACGCTGAGGTCTGGCTCGCGGTCCCCCTGATGGCCTGCTGGTGGGTGGGCACCACCAGCCCCATAAAAGAAGACGGAGTCAAGACTGGAGACCGAGCAGTCTTTGTTTGTTTTCTCTATTTTATTTTTCTCTATTTTTCTCTCTTCTCTCTCTCTTTTTTTTTCAAACAGCTTTCCACTATTTTCTCTCCCATTGCCATATCACTACCTCAGCGAATGCGAGAGCCACGTGAGAAGACGCACAGTAACACCGGATCTGCCATTCACGATTCTAACATTAACATGAGTGCTCTCTACTATGTATATATTCCACTTGCAGGTGTTAGTCCGTTGCCCGTTGGTGTGATAGGTGAGCCTCTGACTGTGTCACTATCTTTACCTACTATCTCTATTAATTCGGACGGTACATCCAAATAGGAGACGACCGTCCGTGAGTAACTATGGTACGAACCCAGTCCTGAACTCCAATTTCCTAACTATCTACTATCTACCCCGTAACAGAGGAAAGGAATCCTATTAATGCCTCTCCAAATCTACATAGTATTCTGTCCAAGCCACTGTCCCAGCCGGCCCTGCTCTTCCGGCACGGCGACCCTCTGTTCGACAAGCACCCCTGGCTAGCAACACTCTACTATCTTACATAGTACTATGTAGAGATATGTGTCGTCATGTTTCCAACCCTAGACGTCCCAGCCCAACGAATGGGTTCCGGCAACTACTCCGTAGCGTCTCCATGCTAGTGGAGTTTCTCTCTACTCCGTAGTTTTGTTTCGTTTCCCTTTCTGTAGACGTATGTTTGTGTATTGTGTATAGTGTTCGTTTAAAGTGTTCACAAATATCTTACTATGTAAGAATGTATGTAAGTAGGTTCTCTGTACCGAGTAGCTTTCCACTACTATGTACGTAGTAGGCCCTCGAGTTCTGTGCTCAAATTCATCACTAATCAGCTAGCTTTCTCCACTACCCTAGACTCGCTTGGTCCTAACTGCTTTCTCTCTCTCAGACTCTCGGTCTGCTTGGCTGCCCAGCACCCCTTTTCCAATATCCTTTTCTTTCTTCTTCTTGGGCCCCTGCCCCCTGTCTAGGACGCCGCTAAGACGTTTTCTTGCAACCGGAGGCATTTGCTCGTTGGAGTGACTGCGGATGTATTTCCGGAATTTGACAATAATTTCTGTATGCATTATATAAGCAGACTTATTGGAGAAAGTTCCTGCACAAAGAAGGAGCGCGGTCGTACCCCCTAGGATCAGTGACACGACGTAGTCGTTGCCCGTCCGAGCCATTCCCCGGTTTTATTTTCAGCTTCTTTTTGTAAAGTAGCTCCTGCGGGGCTGAGGGTGAGGGGGAAAGGGGAAGCAGGAGACAAGGCCAAAGGACAAGTGAGAGCAACCCCAGGAGGGGAAAGAGAGGAGACAGAGACAAGCAAAAATCGAGAAGAGAAAAAAAAACCCCCCAAAAACCAAAGAAGAAATCAGAAGACGAAAATTACAGAGAAACCCCGAGGAAATGTACTAATCGGAGGGAAAAAAAGATCGATGTGATGGCGGTCCCAGCCTCTTTTAGTATGTATTAGTGTCAAGTATGTACCCATGTATCAATGTATTAATGTATTTTGTACTGTTATTGTATTAATGAGGCAGGAACAGGCACGGAAAGATACGAAAAAGGGAAGGAATGGAGAAAATTGAAAAGAGAAAGGGGAAAGCGCAATGGATGACTAGGAAGGCCGCATGCAGAGTACTATGATAGTAAGGCAGGCCAATAAACGCAAAGCAGCGGAAGGAGCAATCAACTAGTGGCTACGCAAAGAAAGAGCTCGATCCTCATCGAATAGGGAAGAGCACGGCTCAAGCTAGTTCAAAAGACAAAAACCACCATTCGCGCCGGCTACCCAGGGTGGCCGTCCACGGTCCACGGCCCACGGTCGATTACTCTGGGAGTCTGCTCTTCTCTTTAGTTGCTCAGTAATAAGATACATACTCCGTTGTTCGAGGTCTCGGTCTCCTTCTTGTCTGGGCTATCGACTGTTCCTGTGCTCCTTCCTTCTTTCGCCTCCTCCCCCTTCCTCCTTTTTCCTCTTTGCCCTCCCTTCCATCTTTGCTCGACATTAATCTTAAACGGCCTCTTCCCACAACCCAGCTGCTCTTGCCTTTTCGCCTTTCCACCTTCCACCTTCCACCTTTCCTTTCCGCCTTTCCACCTTTTACCCGCCCAACGCCTTGCACCGACTCCGCCGCGGCAAACCTCAACGGCCAACGTCACGCGTGCCTCCTCATCAGCCTCGACCTTGGCCAATCTTGCTCCTAAAAGGACGTCAAGCCAACTACGTACTTGGGTTTACTTGGCCATACGGAGCACTTGCACACGCTTCCTTTCTGCATCTACCCGCCCACGATATGAACCAATACAGCATGCCCGACTGACCTCGCCGCTTTGAAATACACGAAAGACAGAAAGACAGAAAGACAGAAAGACAGAAAGACAGAAAGACAGAAAGACAGAAAGACAGAAAGACATCCACCAGTAACAATCTACAATCTCATTCAACTTTATAATTTTATATTTCGTACAACCAGACAGCTGCATAGCTCAAACAGCCAGACAGTCCAGACACGACCAGACCAATACCACCTCACCCAGCCAGGTCTCAACCGTCTCATTCAACCGCACCTCTGTTGCACCTCTACACCCGCACGTCCTCGTGCTGCCGCTGCGCAGCCTCAGCTCTGTCTCTCTCCAATCTTTCCTCTTTCTACATAGTACTCTCCCTCGCCTCGCCCTTGTGTCGATCTTCTTCTATCTCGTCTTGACGCGTGATCATCCTCAACCCATCGCGTCTCACAAACGGCTTCTTTCTTTTCTTCTTTCTTTTCTTTTTCCTTTTCTTTTGATGCTCTCTTTGGTTGTTTCGGCCAAAAGCTTCCGTTACTTTCTTATTATTGACTGTCTCACCGAATAAGAACCCTCAAAAAGAAAGTCCAACTCTCACCAAATCACAACGCTCCTAATTTCAATCTGCTGCCCAGCTCAGCTCTCAGCCACCTGCGGCCTAATTCTTCTCCTGCATACAACCCGATATAAATACTTTTATTTTCTCTTCTTTCATCACATCTCTTCCTCTCCCTCATATACCCTTAACCGCCAAATTGCAGCAGCTTTTGCGACGACAAACTCAACACGTACGACATACAATTCAACAGCCTGTGCCTCTTTACACACATCCGTGTCGCTGCCCCCACACTCCACACCACCCTCTCGGCCAGCTCCGTCTCCCACTCGGGCCCTCCGCACGACCCTTGTTCTTCTAACCGCCTCAACATCCCGATCCGTCGACTTATCACGAACCTCCCACGGAGGATGAACTGATCGGAGCCTTCAACCCACAGCCGCAACACCAGACAGCATTCATTAGACCCGGCAGTTCCGCAGCTCCAGCTATATATCACCAAGCAAAACTACCAAGCCGGCCACTTCAAGACGGCCTTGTTGAGCGTTCTTATTACGGTGGCTTTATTACCAACTTCAAGGCACTATTCAGATATTCAGACGGTCGCCTTCCTATTTTCTACCATCTCATAGCACACATCATGGGTCCACGATACCAACCCAGGTGAGCTTTTGCTTTTGCAGCACCTCGGCGAGCTATGCAAGCTATGCCGGAATCATTGCTGACTTTTCGCAACAGTCGTGAAGGCCATATTGTCGTACTTGGCGCAGGTAAGATACAGTCCAATTCATGTTCAATGACACAGCCCCTGTTATGCACCCCGTCTTGTGCTTTTTGCCGACGCCGGATACGCATAGCAGCCTCTTCTACGGTTCTTGCCCTGCAGCATCGTTATTTGCATGTACATTTGCTGACTGCTCAGGTGGCGTTGGCAAGAGTTGTCTTACAGGTTAGTAACCCTTGTGTGCCTTGCAGCATTGCATTACATGCATACATGCATCCCACAGTGGCAGTCTCTTGTATCTGCCAAAGAGTTCAGATGCAGGTGGCCGGGTACTGTATATTGTGCAACCATGCTGACCCTCTGCCTGCAGCCCAATTCGTTCACAACCAATGGATCGAGAGCTATGACCCGACCATAGAAGACTCGTACCGGACGCAGGTCACTGTCGATGTGAGTTGCAATCCTTCAAAACCCTGACGGTGATGGCGTGTCCTGATTGCTAACATCGAACCAATAGGGACGTCAAATCATGCTAGAAATGTATGCATCACCCCAACAGTGATAACACATGAAGCTCAATACTGACACCCCACAGCCTGGATACTGCTGGCACAGAACAATTTGGTGAGCGCACTATTGTTTCTCCCGATAAGACAACAATAAATGAGACACTTACTAATACATAGTACAGTGGCCATGCGTGATCTGTACATGAAGACTGGCCAGGGCTTCCTGCTGGTGTTCGGTATCACCTCACCGTCATCGCTGGCGGAGTTGGCTGAGCTTCGCGACGAGATCATTCGCGTCAAAGACGACGAGAACGTGCCGATTGTGATTGTCGGCAACAAGGCTGATCTTGAGGACCAGCGGGCGGTGAGCCGCAGCAAGGCCTTTACCCTGTCGCAGCGGTGGAATGCACCGTACTACGAAGCAAGCGCGCGGACACGGACAAATGTTGACGAGGTCTTTATTGACCTATGTCGGCAGATGCTGCGCCGTGACGACCTGGATCAGTCAAACTCAATCGATGAGGATGACATCATTGCCGGCTCGGCCTCTTCGCATCGCCGGTCGCGTCGTCGGCGCAAGGAAGGTAGCCACAAGTGCACCATCCTTTGATCGCTAGAACGCTTGGGTTTGTTTGCTATTTGCTTGGGTTTAAAGTTTTAGTCTCTATCACTCTTCTTTTCCGTTTTTTTTCTCTCTTATTCTTTTCTTGGGCGTTCTTCATTTCTTTCATTCATTTGATATCTCTTTCGGGCAGGGCTTGGTGCAGCAACGCGGGGCAGGCACACAATAACGGTGGAACAAAAAATGACACGGCACAGTCATGACGCAACGCGACCAGGGCACAGACTACCATCGGTTTTCTTCTTCTTTTTCTCTCTGATGTTCAGTTTTTTTCCCTTCCACTTTCTTATTTCTATTCTTCTTGTTTTCGATTTGGGCTTTTTTTTTGCCTTAGAAGCAGGACGGCGTGTGCACAACACGGACTGCTGGGAGTTTCTTCGGATTGTGATTCGCACAAATTTATTTGGTTTTTACAAGTGGCTCTGTTTATCAAGCGTTGCGTAGTCGTTTTGCAAGCCTCTTCCGGGATCGTTCAGGATGGCGTATGCTCGGTGTATCTCGTGACATACTACGAGTGGCCATCGTGAGTAGGATAAAGTTGAATAGGCTTAGTCACGGGCATGCAATGACACAAGTACAGGCTCTATCGCATGATCGGCCTGTTCCTCGTTCAGGACTACATAATACAAATGTTATCCACGCTTTACGAGGTTATGTACTGTTGAAGAGGCATTGACACGCACTCATTCTTCGGAGTCATAATGTAGATCTTGAGATGGCAAAGGCGCCGGAGCACGGCCCTACTGCCGCATTGATTTAATTGCAATGACGAGTCTCCTATTTGCTGTGCTGCTGTTTGCTCCTTTTTGCCAGTTGGGCAGTCTCAGAAAATTCAGGAAGCTGACGAATAGCTGTCGATCATGTATCACAAAGTAAGACTGGGACAGTACACAGCTGCACGTGCTCTTGCACGGGAACAGAGGCGTACTCAGTTATGTGCTCTGCGGTGTCACGGGCAAAGAAGGAAGCAGATGATTGCCTGAGGCAGCGATTACGTATGCCTCCCCGCTACGGCAGCAGCAATTTTACACGGCGAACGAATAGCGTGGCGTAGCGGGATGACTAAGCGGAATTTTTGCAGTGACGTACTAAAGCTACATAGTAAGTGCACTAGTGATAGCGCTGCAGGCGCCGCGAATCCTTGCGAGAGCGCGGCTTTTGTTTCTTTTGGGCTGGTTGCTTTCTTGCTTTCTTGATTCTGCTTTCACCATTTCCTTCCTTTTTTCTTTTTTTTTTTTCTCTTTCTTCTTTGCTGCGGCGAGCGGGCAATACTGGGCATCTCTGTTAGACTCCGGGCTACGGATAATAGCCATGATAATAAACAATAAAAACCAGACTCAAGTTTAACTAGTAAATTGTCACAGAAGAGGAAAAAGACGGTGAATGTGGCGCATACGGCAAATATGGCACACAGTCGCTCCTTCCTTGTGATGTTACATCTTCTCTTACGCAGCCTCTCCACAGTAGCAGTTAACTCCGTCAGTAGCACCGAGGCGTTATTGCTATCTGTTGCTCACTGATCACGAAAGGGAAGGAACGAATAACACCACCCAAGTCATCTCGTGGTGTGCACACTGCATGAGAACAAGTCACCGCAAGTCTTTGTACGACTTGACCGGCCCATGTCAGGGCCTGTTTCAGTGCGAGTGTCTGCTGTTGGCGCCGCCCGGCTCTGGCTTGCCGACTCCTTGTTTTTGCTCTGCACAGTAGCTCCTTTTTGCAGCTGACGTTTTGCCTTTTCTATTTCGCCATTTCGCCATTTCGCTGGTCGTTCCTTCCCTTTTGCAGCGTTGACTGGAGCCCATTTTCGACGTCTGTTAGTCTATGATACCTAATCGGGACTACGGTTGGACTATAGTGGGTCTACCGTAGGGCGAAGTCTTCAGACGTCTTAGACAGGAGGGGGGGGGACTCGTCATGCCAATTTCCAGAGTCCTCGCTCGCACTACAACTCCATCGCCAGCCCATTCCATTCCCATTGTTTTCCAGCGTGCTGAGTGCGTACTCACTCATCGTACGTACGGGCATTACGACCAAGTAGCCGGTTGTTTTTCCTCTTTTCCAGAGTCTTACGTCTCTAATGATTGCTCATTTCTTCCTTTTATTGTAGTTCTCGTCTCTTTTTTTTTTTTGTTGTTGTTTTTGGGATTTCCATTCTCATTTTCATTTTTGGTTTCTATCCTATTCATTATCTGATTTCATCCATCATCAACGACGATACGACTACGACAAGACTTGATATTACGACACATCACTCCATCTTTCACTCACAGCCATGCTGCCCAAGGCACTTCTTGCCGCGGCGCTGGCATCGTCGACAGCGTCGGCTTTCCTGCTGCCCTCGTCGTTTGATGCTCCTCCGCCCAGCGCCGAGAACGGACGCCACCGTCACCACCCCGGCAAGAACATCGAGGCTGGCCCTGCCGGTCCTGGTGCCATTGGCGATGAGGCCAACAACGAGCCCGTCTCGCTGATGAGCCCGTTCTACCACGAGTTCACCAAGGTCAAGATTCCCTGCCCCGGCTGTTCCATGCAGGTCCGCACCCGCGGCCACAAGCACCGCAAGCACCACAAGGAGCACAAGGAGCACGACGACCAGGATGGCGACGACAAGGATGAGACGGAAGCTGAAAAGCCCGAGGGTGCCAAGAATGACGACGCCAAGACCGACGAGTCCGACGACAAGGCTGATCACGACGAGAAGAAGGACGAGAAGAAGCACAAGGAGGGCAAGATTATCACCATCACCGACATTGCCAACCACATCGACCTCTTCTTCAAGATCGACCACACCCCCGGCCAGGACCGTCTTCTCGTCAACGGCCTCGAGTTGTACCCCGATGTCGATGTCCACGGCGGTGCTCTGATGGCCGTCCAGGTGCCCGACAAGTTTGACCACCCCCACCCTCACCACCACGGCCAGCACCCCGAGCATGAGGAGCACATGCATCCCGAGGGCGGCATGCCCCACCACCCTCCTCACCCTCACCACCACGGCGACCACGAGGAGCATGAGCACTCTGAGGAGGACATGCCTCACTTCCGTCACCACGACGACCACGATGAGCACCGTCCTCACCACGAGCATGACGAGGAGCGCCCTGAGCACCCCGAGCATGAGCATCCCGAGGAGCCCGACCACGACGAGATGGAGGGCGAGCCTGAGCTCAAGATGAGAATGCGCCGTCACCGCAAGGGCGGCCCTGCTCGCAAGGAGAACCACCACGGCCCTGGCCAGTGGGATGGCGAGCGCGAGTTTGAGCACAACGCCGATGACTCTATGCCGCCGCCGCCTCCTCACGGCGGTCCCCCTCCTCACGGCGACCTTCCTCCTCCCCCCCCTCCTCATGGTGGCCCTCCGCCTCCGGATACCGAGTCCCACGGCAAGATGCACGGCAAGCACGGCAAGCACGGAAAGCACGGCAAGAACCTGGTCAAGGTTCCCCTGGGCTACTCGATGCAGGCCAAGAATATCGGCCAGGACCCTGCCAGCGGCATGGACATCGTGTCGCTTACACTGCAGGTGATCGAGGTCAACAACGTGTTTGTCCAGGAGATCCCTGCTGTCAACGTTCGTCTGATCCACACTGCCGAGGGCGGCCTGATGATTGCCCGCATCGATGTCGATGGTGAGGAGAGCCACGACGACGACGATGCTACTCCCCGTCCCTTTGGCCACCACGGCGAGCACCACGGCGACCCCCACGGCCAGGGCAAGGACCGCATGGCTTCTCTTCAGGAGGAGCTTGACAAGTGCTCCAACCTGCTGTGTCGCTGGAAGGCCATCATCTCCTCCAGCATGCGCTCGCACCAGGGCGGCTGCGCCGGCAAGATGGACAAGGGTCCGAAGGGCCCCGAGAGTGGTGACGATGAGCGTGTTGAGATGAACGAGGACGGCGATGATAATGTTCCTCCTCCCTTCCACCGCCACCGCCACCACGCTCATGGCGGCTGGGTGCACGTGGCCAAGAAGTTTGTTTCTCTGATCCTGTTTCCCATCATGATTGGCATTGTTGCCGGTGTCTCTGTCAGCCTGGTCGGCATGCTGGTTGGCTCTATTGCCATTGGCTTGTGGCGCATGTTCTTCCGCCGCGGCCAGTCTGGCTCGGGCGACAACAGCGAGCGCCGCAACAGCAAGGCCGCTCTGCGCTACATGGATGAGGAGCAGGCCATGGACGAGGAGAAGACCAGCCTTATGGCCGAGCCCGAGGTCGAGGTTGTTGCCGAGACTGTTGCTGCTGCTCCTGTATCTGCTGTCGTGACCGAGGCCGAGGCTGAGGCTGCGCCTCTGATGGTGACGCCTCCCCAGGCCGAGCTGCCTCCCTACGAGGACCGCGACTCCAAGTCGAGCTTTGCTTAGAGACGAGGATACTGATTCTGTCTTGGCGAGCCTAATAATTTGACCGAAAACATAATCACCCCTGATACCAGTTGTTTTCCTTTCCCTTTTTTGGTTTTGTTCTTTTTTTTTCTAACTTTATATTCCCGTTTTCAGATTGTACATGACGAAAACATCTACAGACCACACTACAGGATTGGCATAGACCGTCTCACCCCCTTTCCTTACTATTTCCTTTCCTATCTAATATTTGCTGGCGTTCTTTGATTTTCTTTTGTCTACCCAGTCCTGGGATTTCTATCCCGGGCCGCTTACCTCCTACTCTTTTCCTTTACTGTTGTTTCCTATGTCACAGCTTGACGAGTTATGGTCGACGGGTATGAGGATATCTACCTCGCAAACCTACGACATGGCTCGCAAGCACACACTCCCTCAAATAGTCACGGTTCAATTTCATAAGTGTTTATAATATTACAGGATGCAGAAGCAGTGACGTATGGGAGATGTTGTCAAACAAAGTAGCAGCAGCAGCATAAAGCATAAAAACAGAAATTCACAAGGGCCAAGAATAGGCGCCCCAACGCCGTCCGAAAGAAAAAGAAACAGGATTACAAACACACAAGAGGTTAGCCGTGCCGCTGCGCTGCCTCGGCAAACTGCTCCTGCTGTAGCCGCTCCAGCTCCTCCAGCGTCATGCCGCTCTGCGTAAACTTGTCCGCCTTGCGCTCGCGGCCCTTTTGCGTCTCCTTGTGCTCCTGTGCCGCCTCGACGACGGCGCCGACGTACTCGGCAAAGCCCAGCTGGTCCAGTGCGCGCGTGATGTGGTCGCAGGCAATCGTCTTCTTGGCTTCCTTTTCGGAGATCTCGTTGGCCTCGGACGAGATGAGCGTGATGAACTCGACGCAGCACTCGATCAGCAGGTCGCGCGCGTCCTTGGCGAAGGCGAGGCCGCTGCTGGGCGGCAGGATTTCTGTGACAATCTTTTGCACGGTTGCTATTTTGCCAGTCAGTAGGAAAGAGATGAGTGGATGATGGCAACAAGAAAAGCAAAACAACAAAAACAAAAACAAAAACAAAACAAAACTCACCCTTGGGGAGTGACAGGTCATCGTTGCCTAGAAATTAAGATGATTAGCTGGGTTCAGTGATACGAAGCGACAAGAGACTCACCACCAAAATCTTCGTGGTCCGACATGTCGCGTATCGAGTGAGAGCAGTGTATTGTGTGATGAGTGGCTGTATGCAGTCTGTCGCTGGCCGGGAGCTGCGATGCGACGTGACGATGTATCGAGGCGCGTCGTGGTGGGAGTTGTGCTGTCGCGGTGACGAGCTTGTGCTGCGGGTGCAGGCCGTGGATTTCTATGGTTCTCTGCACAGCGGTGGAGCGATACAATGGCAAAGTAGACGGCGATTGTCACAGCTTCGTGAGATCAAGTGATGAAATAAGTGTATCGTATTTGCTGCTTAGTAATGATCGATGAACGACGAGCTTCGCGGTCGTGGGCGCCCTGCACTTTATGTTTTCGCCTGTCCCCCCTGTGGGCCCCTCTTATCTTTGCCGTGTCTGTATTAGGCAGGCGTGTCTCTTTTGTAGATGGCAGAATAGCGGCATCTTACAAAAACGTCTCACCGCTTTACAAGACCCGCTTTAACTTTTCAGGCCCAATAAATTTGATTTTTTTTTTTACCGTTGGAGCTTTCATCTCTCTTTTCTTCTTCCCATTCTTCGTGCATCACCAACCAGGACGGCGAGCGGCGAGCAGAACCCCAACACAGACCACAGCCCGTGCGGTGCGAGTGTATTTGCGTTTGACACGGCCATTATCATTGTCGATGGCGCGAACGTCGTTTCGCGAGTGTGGTGTCCTCCTCGACGCCTCGCCGTCTTGCTTTGGCTGCTTTCTTTTGTGTGTCTTCTGTGTTCTCCCTCCTTCATACCAATGGCAAGTAAGTATACTCTGCTCTTCACTTTGCAGGCCTATATGATGAGTTATCTTTGTCGCCCCAGGCATACACAATTATGGTGATTGACACTGTCTTTCCAAACGGACGTCTCTGATCTGGCCCTTTACTCTACACTCTGCCTCGACCGCAAGGTCTCCTGCATGCCGAGCATAGCTAACAAACAAGAATCGTAGCCTTTCCATTCGTTCAAAATCAGCAAAAACACCCACCGCTCCCTAAACCGCCACCGCTCAAATGTAAGCTTCACCGCAGACTCGACCAAGACACAAGACACAAGACAACCAACAGAAGCAATGCGCGCGTGATGCAACAACTTGATATTCCATGCTAATACCGAACCTACATGTGGATACTATCAAAAGACTTTTCATCTTTCGACTGATGCGCATTCTGTTGTCTTGTTTTGTCTGTCTGTCTTGCGTTGCTGCATGCCAACCAACTACATCTCATGAGACCATCTGCTAACAGATTAGGAGATTAGGACTGCTTTCCTGTTGTATAGTCTATGCCCAGTGATACGCTGCCATCTCGGGGGAGTTCCAGCTGCGGTGTGTTAGTATAGCCGGTCAAATATGCGTGAAGAATGGGCGCAGATCGTAGACTTGCTTGACGTATTTGCCGCCGACGTCGGACTGGCCGTCAACGGACAGCTTGGCAATCACCTCGCCGGGCTTCCCGGGCGGGTTGAGGATACCCTCTTCGTGCGCCGAGACAAAGCCGCTGTAGTCCTTGGGGCTCATCACTGCACTGCCCGTGCTGCGGATCTCGGCCTGCATGTCCGTGTCGACACGGCCCGGACCAACAGCCACCGATGTGATCAGCGGCTCTTCGACGGCGAGGTGCTGGATCAGCGAGTTGGCCGCGGCCTTGGAGCTGCCGTAGGCGCCCCACGACGTGTAGCCCTTGAGCGCGGCGCCAGACGATGTGAGCACGATGCGGCCCTTGGTCTCGCGCAGCTGGGGAATAGCAGCCTTGGCCTGTTGTTGTTGTTGTTGTTGGTGTTAGTCTTGCCATTATCATTATGGTTGTTGAAAAACATGGACATGAAGCAGACGTACAAATGCTAGAGCGCTGAACAGATTGACGTCGTAGAGCGTCTTCCAGTCGTCAATGTCCGCGTCGGCCAGCTTGGTCATGGGCGCCAGCACGCCGTGGTTGATAATGAGGCCGTCCAGGCGGCCAAACGTCGACACGGCAAGGTCGACAATCTTGGGAGGCGCCGAGTAGTCGGAGGCATCGGCCGTAGTGAAGGCGACCTGCTGCGGGAACTCGGCCTTGAGCGCCGCCAGAGGGGCCTCGGACCGCGCGACCAGCACGACGTTGTGCGCGTGAGCCAGCAGATGCCGGGCCACGGCGAGGCCAATCCCGCGGCTGGCGCCAGTGACAATAACAACCTTGCTCATTGCGGTGGGTGGGTAGATGTCCAGGGTGAGAGATGAAGTAAGTGTTGAAGATCGGGAGAGCTTCCGAAAAACTAGCAGCAAACAAGCTGTCGGGTTGGCGGGGTTGCTGTTTAGTGCTTCGTTAGTCCACCCATCTAGCAGCTACTGTACAGCAGCTATATCCAGCAGTATCCAGTCCAGCTATATCCCAACTGCACACTATGTATATGTCTCAGTTAGGGATGACATTATCTCATCCTCCAGTCGTCCATAATTGCCCTTTTGGGCATTTTTGCTGTACTAAACCCACGATACCTCGGACAGTGCTTGTGGCTCTTCACACCCCCAGATCTTCATAATCAGCAGCCATATTCTCTACAATAGTGCAGCAATCATGTCAACTGTCATCGTGGGCGCCGGCATCGTGGGCGTGTCCACGGCCTACTACATGAGCCAGAATCCGCCGCCAGTCCAAGACGGCGAGCAGCCGCCCGCCATCCACCTCGTCGAAACCACCGACAGTCTGTTTGCATCAGCTTCCGGCTTTGCTGGCGGATTCCTTGCCCGCGACTGGTTCGCCCCTGCCGTCGCCGAGGTCGGTGCTCTGTCGTTTGACCAGCACCGCGTACTGGCTGACAAGTACGACGGCCGCAAGCTCTGGGGGTATGCAGAGTCCACCTCTCTCAGCTACAGCCTGCCCGACGAGCCCGGCGGTGAAGCTGATCCCAAGAAGGAGAGGCGCCGCGGCGAAGACTGGCTGCGTCAGGGTTCAAGCCGCTCGACCTCGGCTCCTACAGCAACCGTCGAGGGCACAGTCGAGAATGGCGGTCTTCCGGCATGGCTGCATCGCCGTACCGGCGACAGCGTCGAGGTCCTGGCCAACGACGGTACCACAGGGCAGGTCGACCCTTTGCTGTTCTGCCAGTTCCTTCTAAAAAGGGCCCAGGAGAGCGGCGTCCAGCTGCACCAGCCTGCGCGCGTCGCCGCAGTGGGCACATCTGGCGACGAGCTCACAAGTGTGACAATTGAAACAGGCTCGGCAAAGGCCGGCAGCGAGGCATCCACAAGCCAGACGGTCCTGCCCTGCTCAAAGCTCGTCATTACCGCCGGTGCATGGACACCACAGGTCTTTGACATCCTCTTTCCCGGCGCCTCGAGCGAGGGTAAACCGCTGCTGGCGATCACCAACTACTCTGGCCACTCTCTCGTCATTCGCCCGCCCAAGTCGGCCACAAACCCCAAATCATCTCCTCCTCAGACTCCTTCGTGCCACGCGCTCTTTGCTGCCGGCGGGCCACTCACATACTGCCCTGAAATATTTGGCCGTGCCAATGGCACTCTCTACATGGCCGGCCTCAACTCGTCAACAGAGCCGCTGCCGCGCTTGGCGACCGACTCCGTCCCCGACCCAGCAAAGTTGAATGATCTCATGGCGTCTTGCAAACGTGCCTTGGGTATTGAGCCTCTGCCCGAACAAGAAAAGCAGATTGAGATTGTGCGTGCTGGCTTGTGCCATCGTCCTGCAACGCCATGGGGCTTCCCGCTGGTCCTTCGTATGCCAGACGAGACGCTCAAGGGCGCGACCGGTAAACTGGTCAGGACGAAGGCTGGTGCGGCCGGGGGTGTTTTTGTGGCTGCCGGGCATGGTCCGTGGGGCATCAGCATGGCCCCAGGAACGGGCATGGTGCTGGCAGAGCTGGTTCAGGGACGGCCGCTCAGTGCGGACTTGAGTGGTCTGGGGCTACACTCATAGAGTAAATTATTGCGCCAAATAGTACAACAATAAGTGTTTGAATCACTTGTCATCGCATACCTCCTTCTTATTTGGGCAGTTCATTTACACGATGTTCAAGCAAGCCAATCAGGTATACCCATGTTGTCAGTTCAGGAACTATTCGGTCGCTCTTGCCATATCACAACGTGTTTCACCATGCGCTCTTTCCTGTCTTGGACATTCTCACGGAACGGGCCGTCTTCTCTGCTATACACTTCAGAACTATTCTTCCCGATTTCGAGGGCAGTATATAAGAAGCTATGATACGTGAAAACGCCCAACGCCGACCCACGCAAACAAGAGAGCTATTCAAGGGCCACGCCAGCAGGGGTTTCGGCAGGACTCTGTCTTGAGGAACGTGGAAGCGAAACTGACATGACTGGGGCCCCAGCCGTGAGCTCGGCAAACTGCTCGACGGCAGCCGCCACTCCGATGGCCGAAGCGGGATCCATTGCGACGACAAAAAAGTAGAATGGTTGGAAGCAAAGCAGCAGTGATGGTGAATGGCATCAAGAGGTTTTATTTAAGCCACGGGGTCTTGTCACATACAGAGATATGGCGCCAAGCATATCCTACTTACACATCTTATCCCCCAGCTCTGCGTTTTTGGACAAGGCTCAGCTGTATACGAGTACCATGTACTCCGTGTGGTAAACCTAGCCTGCATCATGTGCCTCTCTCACAAACGTCGATTTTTGCACAAGTCAAAGACTTGCTCAGCCTTCCTTTGACACTAGAAGAGCTACCAACATATTAATCTTCTCGCAATGCCCTTTGTACTTGCATAGCTTCGTATTTTGTGCTGGCTTTGTTAAAATCACCTTATTGCTGCTGAAATCATAAAATTCGAATCAAATGTGAAGAGAGACGACTGGATCGGCTATGATTGGCCAGAACGGTCACCACCAAGAAACGTGCAGCCCATGACACACGCACGTGATTCACACGCTAAGTTAAACTTGTACTAGCGGGATGATCCGGGTCCCGCTAGAACTTATGTATCCCATATATCCACTCTGAATACTAGCCAATAACATCACACGTCTTACCGCCCGTACCCGTGTGGCCCCACTCCAGCCCTTCTCTTCCTCCACTCGTCAACGTCCTCGTCAAGCATGCGAGAACGATGCCCGCCAGTCGACCACAGACCGTTGCCCCGTTCCCTTGAATGTCCAGCGGCGAATCAGGGCGCTGTGGCCAGATGCTCAATCATTTATGGGCATTCTGGGTGGCTTGAGAGTGCACATATGCAAGTGTCGACCAATGGCCTCGAGGGCTGTCTTGCTATGCATTGCGGTCTACGAATCACTTATCCTCCGGTGTGTTCGTATTACGAGCTGCCTGTTGGAGACCTTCCTTGCAGTGGCTATGGGTGTGGCCTCTCTGTTTTCTTTCGTCGTTCTTCTCATCATTCCTTCTCGATATTATTCTATCCTCCTCTGCCTCATCTCCCCCTTTATAATTAGTGTGGTGTCTAGCCACATGATAGTGCGCTCAAGGACTACGCTTGGCATGATCGCCATGGCAAAGAAGAATGCCTTTCGTCTGGGATTCGACCATATCGATTTCTCCTTCGGGGGGCTAGCCATGCGTCCCCTGCCTGTCCCGCTTCTGTCTCAGTGCCTGCCGCGCTCCAATCACCTTGCACTGTTTGTCCTCCCAACTGGTGTATTACAAGTGATTATGTGTTATGTGCTATATAGAGTACGGTACACCACTTTCTTTGCATGTATCCATGCCACGTACTTTCTTCAGATGGAACCTCTTCGCACCTGGTCAGACTTGTAGTTATACTAGCCCCCCGAAGGAGAAATCGATATGGTCGAATCCCAGACGAAAGGCCTT